>ML795185.1:0-39506 GCA_009831015.1 Picea engelmannii
TAAACGCATATAAACGCATTACAAACTCGCATATAAACTCGCATATAAACGCAAATTACATACGCATTTAAATTGCAAATATAAACGCATATAAACGCATTACAAACTCGCATATAAACTCGCATATAAACGCAAATTACATATGCATTTAAATTGCAAATATAAACGCATATAAACGCATTACAAACTCGCATATAAACTCGCATACAAACTCGCATATAAACTCGCATATAAACGCAAATTACATACGCATTTAAATTGCAAATATAACTGTACATTACATACGCATATAAACTCGCATATAAACTCGCATATAAACGCAAATTACATACGCATTACAAACGCAAACTCGCATACAAACGCATGTAAACATACGCATATAAACTCGCTTACAAACGCATACAAACTCGCATACAAACGCAAACTCGCATTACAAACGCAAACGCATACAAACGCAAACACAGCCCGGCATATAAACACATATAAACGCATATAAAATACCTGCAAATTTTCGGCGACACCTCGGCAACGGCTCGGCAACAGCTCGGCGACACCTCGGCAACAGCTCGGCAACAGCTCCGCAACAAACCTCGACAACAGCTCGGCAACAGCTCGGCGACACAGACCTCTGCAACATAGACTCTCGCAACCAAAAAAGTTTCTAACCATATGTCTTCGATGTGTGGATGTTATATAAAACATCTTTCGGCCGAACTATTTTTCGGCCGAACAATCTTTCGGTCGAAAAATAGTTCGGCCGAAAAACTAATGCCGGAAAAAAAATATCCAGCCGACCAAATTTCTACACGTAAATCGAGGGCCCGGTTATGGCTCCGTTCGATTTGACGTTTATGTTTTCGGCCGAAAATTACATCTTTCGGCCGAAAATATTTTTTAGTTCGGCCGAAAAATGGTTTTTCGAAAATTTGGAGACCCGATTGTCACGAAAGTGTAACCCACCTTCGTGATTTCACCTTGACCATAGTTGTTGAAAGAGGCCATGGAGAGAGGATAAAGACTAGGGTACAAATAGACTAGGAGAGAGAGAGGCCGCAGATAGAAGAGAAAGAGGGCACATAAATAGGAGAAAGAGGTTTAGCACCTTAGCCCTAGCAATGAAACAAGGAAAGGTAGATTTTCATGACCAAAGATGCCTCATTCTTTTCACGAGACAAATTCTAATGATTTTTATTCTATACCTAGTTTCTTCCTTCCATTATCAAGATTTAAAACCCACAATTCAATACCATAAAGAACCCTCGGGGGAATATTTCTGAAACATTTTTGAAACAATAGAGATGAAGTGTGGCACATAACAACGGTAAACCTAGTAGATAATTCTCTTGTCCATGTAATGTGTTCATATATTTCAATTCATTTTCATCTTCTACAGAACACCCCATGTACCCTTCGGATTTGTGGGTGTATGGATCAGGCCCTCTAATCAGTCTTTGCGACCTGAAAAAATGAGGACAGTCAAACCATGTTGAGAATAATTGTTTCAAAAGGCATAAGGATCTTGCTAAATCCAATAATAAGGAAACTCAATATTCTAGGGGCAATGATGTTTCTATTGTTTCCTATTCAACCTAGTCCTATAACCATCCTAACCCACACTCGTAAGAATTTATTTGTGCAAATAATGGTTTCCTCTAAATAAGAGATCCTATCAATCTACACTACTAGTGCAGGGAACAAAGATCAAACCCTTTCAACTGCATTCCAACAATCTTCAAACTCAACCAAAATAGTCATTGACCTTGAAGGAGGATTGAGCCACATAAGAATAGTGACTTTGTCTAGACCTTTCTCTAAGTACACTACCCTGTTTGGATAGATGTTTTTCTAGGTACATTTCCCTATTTAGCCAGATGTTTATCTTGCATACAACACAATATGGTGTGGCATATATTTATGGAATATACATGAATAATAGATCTTTATCTTAGAGAGTTTTGTGGGCATCTAAAATTCAAAAATGAAAAAACAAAAGTGCCATGAGTGGAAATGCTATTACAAAAAATATTTATTGACACTTTCTCATAATTTAGCAATCAATAGTGCCAATACTAGATAATAGACTCTTGTATTACTTTTTCATGATCTACATCAACATAGATCCTTGGTCAAGACACCTTCTTGGTACTCATTTCTCTTAATTTTCGGTTGATGTGTTGGGTTTATAACTGGAAGAAACTCAACAATCGCATTAGTTCAATCATCGCATACACATGTATATAGGATTGTTTTTGAAGTGATTCATTTTTTTATGAATTTCCTTGTACCCTACATTTTCTCGAGTAGCCAAATGAGTGCATTATGATTGTAGACCAAGATTTTTTCTTTCTTAGATACTATAATGAAACTATATTCAATAAAAGAATAAAATTATAAATTCCCCAATTCCTCTCATGGGACAAGGCACTACCTACTTGTAGAAATAACCATACAACAAATGATTATATCTCTAGAACATGCCCATTATGAAGCGACTACAAGCCTATTGGATCCTTTCCAAACCACCCACCACACAAAGACTCCATGATGTGGAACACTCATCACCCACACACATTAAAAACAATGAAATCAAGTGCAAATAAAGGATACTTATAGGATGGTGCACCCACACCAAGAGCAAGAAGACCCCTACCCCTACCAATTCAAGCCACTCTTGTTGATATCAAGTTCAACCTTAACACCATGATGATTGTGCTATCTGTAATCACCAAGAGAGGTGATAAATCTAGTCTCCTTGCCTTCCCTAGGTATTGGCACATGTAATAGGGGAAAATGATAACCCTCCCATACCTAAACTTGAAACATTATATAGATTCTCTGACTTATTGTGAAGTTTGAAGATGATGCTTAATGTGATCCCACTAATGGAATTTACATTTGACATGAATCACTTCTTATGTTGTAATGGAATTGTGTACATGCTCTCGGATTGATACTTACGTTGGATCACTTGTACCTTACTTTGGACGATGTATCTAGAATGTATATGACTTGGATTGAGCCTTGTTCCTTTCGAGGATGTTGAGGAAGCCCCATGCAAACTTGATGGAGGTAATCCAACTTATATGAGGTCATTGGGATAATTTTGAGATCATTGCACCCTTTGGGAGGATGTTTCACCTCTTGGATGAAACGTTGCACCCTTTGGAGGGAATGGTTCACTTTTGAGCCCCTTCACATGCCTTTTCACATATTTTGAGGGTGGACAAATTTAGTATAATTTACCTTTTGATAGAATTACTAGAATTATACTATATCAACACCATTACAATATAGAATGGCCACGAGATTTCCAAAATGTGGTCATAATAGAAAGTTGGGAAAAAATCGACACAGTTATGGTGCTTTTAAAATCTTCCCTGAGAGGATTATCACCAAGTTTTTTACCACTCATGGGACACCTTTGGGGAGGTCATTTCACATGTCGAGGAGGATGACTTAGTGAAAGAATGAGAAAAAGGAAAATAAATATTATAGGGATTATAGGGTTATAAGTGTTACATTGGCTAGGGGTAAGGTTTCTAAGAGTTAGGACATGTATGGGTTATATTTTTTTACAGGGATTAAAGGTTAAGTTTTAGGATGATTAGGGTTAAGGGTATTAGGGGTTGTATGGGTTAATGATTATAAGGGTTAGTGGTATTTATTTATAAGGGTTGATGGTTAGTTTTATTTATTTATTTAATGGTTAATGGTTAGTGGGTTAGTGATTATAAGGGTTAGTGGCATTTTCCTCTGATTTTGTATAATGAGCATCTCTTCCACACATGTTCCTCATAGGGTATGTTACTAAATATGGATTCAACCCATTTTCCTTGATGGGTCTTAATATATCATGCATTTTTGCAACTTGGTGCAACCTCCCATGATTGGAAATGATGGAATTGAAAATATCCAAATCGGTATCTAACCTCTTCTCTCCAATTCTGGAAAGGCATATACTGTTTCTCTAGGAAAGTAACATTTATTGTAGACTATCAAAAGTCCCTTAAGGAGATGTAGATTCTACTGGGATAAATCATGCCTATATATTTTGTTTGCAAGAGTCTTATTTTGTTCTATCACTTTCCCCATTTGCATAAGAATCCAACAATGAAGTGTAGGATGCCTCATTAAGTTTACAACACCAACTCTACATCTCTAAGAGAACATTCTCTCCCTCTTTCCAAAGCCATGTTACCACTTTCCTTCACATTTCCTTTGCCCTTTTACATCTCTCCAAGTATACATGATAGAAATGTAGAAGTTTCATGAGCCAACCATCCCTATCATTTCTATGGAAGATGAATGTTTCACATGCAAATTTATATTGTTAAGAATGAACCCTGCATCTTGAGGCGACCAATTTTGGAATAAGAAAAATGAAATTCCTTCATCAAATTACTGTAGCCAACAACTCTAATACCATTACGATCCATAAATGGTAGGCCCATGGAAGATCGTTTGTCTTACCAAGACAGATATTCATTGAAAAATAATAAATGTGAAACTATTTGTAATTACTCTCGACCTGAAATCAAGCTTCTCCAATGTGAATTCATTACCATGAAGAAATGGCTTTGTGCAAATTCAGTTTCACTGCTCAGTTTAATTGGTTGTGGTGCCAAGGCCAATTCCCAACAACATTGTAGGAAAACTATATTCTACATCAAATGTTCAAACCCAACAATTGATTATCATTCATTTTCCCATTAATTGCATTTAGTCAAATAAATAAACAAGATGCATGGTGCTTTGTTCTTACCATTTCCATTGTCATTTCAATCATATCATCGCTAACTAAATTTTCTCATTTTATGGAGTGTAGGTATTCTTGAATTTTTGTAACTATGGTCGGTATTCATAATGTATTTGTAAAGCATATTTTTATGCTCGAGAAAAAGGAAAATTATTTTTGAGTCAAGTCCCTTTAGAAATATTAAGAGGAAAATTTTAAATTTGTAAAAATGAATTTTTGGCTCCAATTGTACAAGTCAGCCCTAGTAGAATTAAGAAGTTGATCCCAAAATGAGTGACGAATTAGTATAAATATAGCCCTGATATCTTCATTTGTATATACAACAATTTTCCTTTCACAAGAGAAACTGCAGATACTATAGGTTCGTTGATTCTTGAAGCAACTGGGCATCTCAAGCGAATTCTTCTTGGCATCTTGTCTTTCATCCTTTTCTCTCTTCATCTCCAACTCACACATGTGGAATACCTCTCTCTCTCATGTGCACATATTTTATGTGTAGTTGTAGTAAATGTTGTTATATTTTCTAAGGCCGAAATTTCTAGGGTTTGTCTCAAAGGATGGAGACCAGGTTCTAAGGGTTTCTCTTGTTGTACAAATAATTTATCTATTAAAAAGGGTTGTTGGGTTTTTCCCTTTCGTGGGTTTTCCCAGGGTAAATATTGTGTCTTTCTGTGATCTCTACTATTCTATTGTTATACTTTTCTACTGCATTTATATGGTTGAATTTATGAAGTGTAATTGCTTAATGATATATTGAAAAGTGAAAAGGAAGTTTAGCATCATTAGAAGTAGTTATCATTTTTTCAGAAATATTATTCCTAGATCCATTGTACTAGGAATTTGAACATGGTATCAGATCTTTGATGAAGAAAAGAACTATGATATCACCAGAAAAGAGAGACCTATATTTAAGAAGACATTTCTTCTTCTCTGTACACGTATGAGTTCCTCTATGAAATAATAAAACAAACAAGAAGGGGAGCATCGAAAACCAGGATTGACCTTATCCTTGCCAAGAACGAAGTTCTGAATATGGTGAAAGGAAATATTATGGTAACAAAATATAATTAAGAAAAGGAAATGTTTAAATATAATGATATCACTGCAAGGAGTCTCATTGTGGACTCAATCAAAGATCATTTGATTCCATATATTTCAAATCTTAATACATCGAAGAAAATGTATGATGCCCTAAGCAATCTGTTTACAATCAAGAATGTTGACCAAGCTATGATCCTGAAGAATGATATTTGTGATGTTAAAATGACAAAAGATGATACAGTAGCATCATATTTTGTAAGGATATCCCAACTAAGAGATCAAATTAAATATATTAGTGAAACTATTTCTGAAAAAGAGATCGTGACTATTGCACTTAATGGTCTACCCAGATCATGGGATGCATTTGCATCAAGCATAAACACAAGAAAATAATTCCATGCTTTTGAAGAACTATGGACCTATTGCACTCAAGAATAATCAAGAATCATTTCAAGAGAAAGAACCCAAAAGGAAGAAGACTCTCAAGCTTATGCAACAAAATTCAAGAGGAATGGTGGAAAGAAGAAATTTGTCTTTCAAAACAATAATTCAGGAAGAATACCTAATCATCAAAGGAAGAAAGATTTGTCAAAGGTTCAATGTTATGGTTTTCATAAATATGTCCATTACAAAAGTGAATGTCTTGAACTAGCAAAGAAGAGGAAAGGAAATAAGCATGCTTCCACAACTGATATGAAAGATGAACCCTCAAAGAAAGTCAAGAAAGAAAACACATATTTCTTTTATTTCTCTGCACTCACTGGATATACTAATGATGATGATGATGATATATGGATAATAGATAGCAGTTCTTCTAGACACATGATAGGTGACCATGTCAATATCACAAGCATAAGGGCTTAAAGGATATCTCAGAAAGTGGAACTTGGAGACAATCACTCTTATGCAATAAAAGGAATTGGGAAAGCATCTATTGAGCTAGAATATGGTAACAATGTACAACTCAACAATGTTCTATTTGTACCAGGTTTGAAAAAGAATTTAGTTTCCATTTCTTGTTTCGAATATAAAGGAGACATAATAGCATTTGTTGATGGGAAAGTACTTGTATGGCCTAAAGGTTCAAGTATAGATAATGTTAGAGTTATTTGAATTTGTGAAGGAAGATTGTATAAACACCTAGGTCAAAATTCTCAAGCACTTGTTCATGGTGAAATCAATCCTTGTGAGCTATGGCATAGAAGACATGTTCATATTCATTATCAAGCCTTTCCTTCACGAAATCAAACGGTGTTAGGTGTTCCTAAATTGCAACTATCAAATGAAGGCATATGTAAAGGATGTGCACTTGGTAAAAGTGTTAAGAAGCCATTCCCAAGTAATGAAAATAGATCCAAGTAAATCTTGAACTTGATTCATTCTGATGTATGTAGTCCTATGCTTGTGAAGCCTCTAGGAGGCTCTCTATATTATGTAACAATCATTGATGACTCCTCGCGCAAGACATGGATGTACCTCTTGAAGTCAAAATATGAAGTATTTGACAAGTTCCAAGATTTCAAGGCCGAAGTGGAGAACTTGACAGGAAAGAATATCAATACCTTGAGATCAGATAATGGAAGAGAATACACCTCTAAAGAACTCATTTCCTTTTGTAAATTAGCTGGGATTAAGAGGGAGATGATAGTCCCACATAATCCTCAACAAAATGGTGTAGCAAAAATAAAAAAACAGATCCATTGAAGAATATGTTAAGGAAATGTTGAATGATCAAAGTCTATCTATGTTACCATGGGGAGAAGCAGTTATGGCATTCGTTTATGTTAAAAAACAAAGTCCTCATCGTATATTGAAATATATGACTCCAGAAGAAGCATTCTCTATGAAGAAACCAAGTGTTGAACACTAGAGGATTTTTGGCTATCCCATTTACATTCATGTCCCTAAGGATAAAAGAAATAATTTAGAGCCTTCAGGAAAGAAGGGGATATTATTTGGTTACAGTGAATCATCAAAAGCTTATATAATCTACATTCCAGGGAAGAAAAAGGTTGAAGTTAGTTGGGATGTCACTTTTGATGAGAAACTTACCTATTGGAAATATACAGAAGATCTAATGGAATTTAACAATGAAGAAGAGCATGAAGTTTCCAAGGAATAAAGATTAGATCATCCTAATGAAGAGCCAGAAGGACCACTTGAGCATGTAGATCTAGTTATGGTTCCTAAAATAAGAAAAGGGCCAATATGGATTAAATCCACCTTGTTGGAAGTTGAGGGACATTCAGCTCCAGTTGGCACCTTCAGGGAAAGTAAGAAATCATATTCTCTAGTTATGCGACACTTATGACCAATCTTGTTAATGCAGAACCTTCCACCTTTGAATAAGTAGTTGAGAAGCAAGAATGGAAGGATTCTATGATGGAAGAGTATCAATCCATCATGAAAAATGACATATGGGAAATTGTTCCAAAACCTAAAGGAAAATATGTAGTGACTTCAAAATGGATTTACAATATTAAGCATGTGATGGATGGAAGTATTGATAAATACAAGGAAAGATTTGTGGCTAGAGGTTTCTCCTAGAAAGAGGGAGAAGACTATGATGAAACATTTGCACCTATTTCCAGATACACTTCTATTAGATCCATTATCTCTCTTGCAACCTCTATGGGTTGGAGTCTACATCAGATGGATGTAAAGACTGTTTTTTTTAATGGAGTTATCGAAGAAGAAGTGTATATATAACAACCTCAATGTTTTGAGGTACACAATAAGGAAAATCATGTCTGCATATTAAATAAGGCCTCGTATGGACTCAAGAAATCTCCAGGAGCTTGGTATGCTCAGATTGATTGCTACTTGACAAGACTTGGATTTTCCAAGAGTCACGCTGATCCAAACCTTTATTAAAAGGTTGTGAAGAATGCACCTGTGATTTTACTATTTGTTGGCCCTTGACCATGTTTTGTGGAAACATTGGTCGTGTTTGGCCACTTTTGGGACTTTCACAGGCCGTTTGAAGATGGAGCGCCTAGGTGGAGCTGATATCGCAGGATATTGCTTGTTTTGCGGGTATGTGGACCCAGAAAAGGGTTTTTAGGGATTATGTAACGGGTTATGGGATGTCGGTATATGGGTTTACCCATGATTAGGCCTTGATTGTAATTGTATAAATAAGTAGTAGCTAAGCAATGTAGATAGAAATTGGCTTAGTGCATGAATATTAGTGGCTATGTGCATGATGGGTTGATTTTGGCTTAGTACAAGAGTTATAAGTGCTTTGTGCTACTAAGGAGTTGGCTCTGTGCCTTGACCTGATTTTGAGGAAGGTGGATCTAGTGTGCAGTGCCCAGATCACCTGTCCACTGCGTAGTTGGGATCTGTGGCTTTGTGCATAGGATTAGATGAATGTAAGGAGATCGAAGACTAATAAAGAAGAAAAATAAGTTGGTGTACATAGCCCCACACAGGGGTGAACCACGTATATCCTGTGTCCTGATGTGCTTTGTGCGATGTTGTTTATGTGGTTATTTTCTTAGTTTTGTTGTTGTTATGTATAATGAATGCATATGATGTTGTAGCTTAGTGCTTAATGATGTGAATGAATGCTAGATCTAAGCTAATGTTGTGTGCTAAGTGATTGGAAGTGTTAGATTTTGGTTATTACTGCGCTACTCTGTAATAAGGGTTAATCTGCGATGTACATGAGAATCATAACCTAATGCATATTGTTGGATAAGTGCTCTATTAAGTATTGTAATCAAATATCTGTGTCCTAGCTTGGTTGTAGACACTTGAGTCTTACAACCCCCCTTCCTCTACCTCGGGTGAGACTTCATCTGCTTCGCAGGTGTTGCTGAAAGGGCCAGTAGTTAGGGTTTTGTTGGTGCATTGTTGAAGTGTTGAACCCTGGGTCTACCCCTATAGCAACAAATGGTTCCGTTGCCAGGACCTGAAACTGTGATTGTTGGGAACTGAAGAAAAGATAAATCTCTATGCGTAGATATGTTTCCGTAGTGCACAATATTCTACTTGACTTGTGAAGCTCTATGCTAAGAAAAGAAACCAGATCTGAAAGAAAGAGGTAAGATCTTAAAGCTTTGTGCTATGGTGAAGGTAAGATAAGTGGAAATTTTTTCTTCGAAAGTATGAATCTAGGTATGTTTGATAGATCTTGTTCTAGTCTGAAAGCTAGGGCACAGTTAGAAGAAATAATTTATCTGAATAAATTTGATAGAAATAGAGAAAAATATGTTATTCCTATGCATAGAAAGAATTTTTGGACTAATAAGTGGATGCAGGAACCTAGAAATATTTTTTGCAGATTGTAGGTACAACAATGTGATCCCAGTGAGCATTACAGGAAAGACCGGGGATCGTTTAAAAGAAAGAGAGGATTGACACTGTGTTACAATTGCAGAAGACCAATACATCTTGCTAAAGAATGCCCTAGTGTAGGTCCTATTTGTCTTTGTTGTAAAGCCATTGGTCATGAGGTTGAGGATTGCCTAAGAATGATTGATAAAGTTGAAAAGATGAACACGAGACAAGAAAACTATAAAGAAGGTCAAGAGACTGAGAATCATATAGAAAAAGAGTCAGAGACCATGTCAATATAGTTAAAATCAGAAATGGATGATCGCAGATACATCAGTTTACTAGATATCCTAAAAGAAAAACAGTGCATAGTTACAAGGATAGAAGACTACAACATAGACTGTGTATTAGATGAAGAAACATGTGTGAATATTATGCCATAAATCTATTGGGAAATTTTGGGAAAGCCTGCTATGATACCTTCATTGGAAGGATAGGATTGTTTAAAGGAAAGATGATAACCCTATGTGGAAGAGTTACTAATATACCTATGATTTCTTATGAAACGTCAACAGAAGAGGACTTTGAAGTTATTAGGTTTGTTGAGAACAACGCCCCTTTCCCACTTTTACTAGGAAAGACTTGGATTGAGAAGGATCAAATCAGAAGGAAAGCAAAGGAGGAAGCCACAGAAAAGAAAAAACAAGAACTAAGGAATTTCATAGCTCGAAGAATAGATCGACTGATAGAAGAACGAGAAGTTGATTTGAAGCAACAAAATGAAAGAGAAGTAGTTGGCAACTTTGAAAGAGCACAAGAAGGGTTGAAGGACCTATCCATGCAAGAAGAAAGTATGTCCACCCAGGATTTAGTAAGCAAAGAGGTATTACCTTTGAACCCTTTGAAAGAACATTAGAAGAACGAAGTCACTACACTAAGAACGGATAAAAATAAGAATGGAAAGAGGAATACAGAGACTCATATCACAGGAAAGAAGGCAAGGAATCTCATTAAGAAGAAATACAAATTAGAAAAACTACAACAAGTTCCAGATAAGAATTCACAGGAGACAGATATGCAAAAATTGAACCTCGCCGGAATAACAAAACTACGCAAGAATGGGACTTCGCCGCGACGAAGCTATATGACCGTTGGAGGCACTCCTACCGTTAGAATGACGCTCCAGAACGGCTAGAAAAATAGTTATTTTCGGAAAGATCGGCGACGTTGGACCGTTGAGACTGTGCCATAATGAAATGATTCGTATTGATTGAGGAATTCCTACCCGTTGGAGGAATCTGTTACGATGTTTCTTGTTTAACCCATCGGATGCTGCGCCGGGACCACTTTTTGCAAACTGAGATATCCGAGCTAACAAAGAATTGATTGCATATCGCGTTGTGCTTTATAGAACTCACCATTCATTTGATTACCTTGCTTGTCCATTCACCTACCCGATTTATTTGATTACAAGTGTGAATGTCGGGAAAACATAGCGCGTTAGAGAAATATGTGGAGGATATACTTGTAGACCTCATGACTGATAGATTCATGTCTGTGGGAATACAAGCATCGTTGACTGGGAGTCTGTAAGCCTCCCCCTCGATTGGACATCGTTCTAGCCGAACCACGACTGATAAACGAATAAATTACCGTGACGATCTGGCTAACACGAAGCAGATCCCGTCGATATTGTCGGATTACATCCTGCCTCTAGTTGGCGTGGTTAACCGCGATAGCATCCCACGGGATTTCGAGTACATGATGATCACTGCATACATCCCGAAGGGGATACACGTAGTTGGACCTCAGTTAGGACATATCCCAACACTGAAGAACAATGACTTCAACCTCGGAGACCAGACAAACTATGTGATGCTCTTACTGCATAGGTATTTGATGAAGACAACTGGAAAGAAGTCGTGCATAGTCTCTCAACCATGGATAAAGGAGCTTGCACAATCAACGATCCTGAACATGATGAAGATCCCTCATTTTGGCCGACACCAGAAAGTTAACGTTTGCATTAAAATCCTCATGTCATGCTATTATGGAGGGTATCTATGGCTTGATAGTCACGTCACTGTGGATCCAACACTGATCCATCTCATCACAAGACTAAGAATGCATAGACCAGACCCTCACCAGTTCTACACAAGGAAGACTTATGATCGCTCCTTGGCACAAGGCATAAAGGAAGCCTGTGAATATGTAGAGAAGGGAAAGAGAGGCTACAAGGTAGCCTCCATCCAAGATGGTGCAGTGCACCTAGATTGTCAGCTTATAACTGGAAAGCGTGTCAGAAAGAACCATCTAACACAGGTCACTGGATTTGTAGTAGACCTCACAGGGCAGTGTGTAGAAGGCATGAAAATGAACTGGGTGAGCTACCTCGTCAACGAGTTGGAGAAGGACTATTGCGAAGAGCAAGATCAGGGATATGATTTTCATTTCAGTTGGCTACTAATATTGATCACAATTGTTGATTGGAAAATGTCGGAAGGAGCAGCCTTCCCAGAAGTTGAGCCATCAGAGTCATTGGCCGCAAGGTTCTCCACCTTGTGGTATACAAATGATATGGTGAAGTAGTGGAAATCGAGCGCAGTGTTCCATGCTTACTACCTATAGCTGAAGCTTGCTATTGAAGCATTCCCATGAATGACACCCAACACTTTGCATCAGTACAGGCCGCTAGCGAAGTTTCGCACAGATCAACACTTTATTTATATCACTGTGTGTAGGGATGAAAGAAAGTAGGAGCTACAATCCTATTATAAGATGAATGACGAAGACATGGAGGAGATCACCATAGAATGGCTAGAATATTTCCTTGTATCGGTGGAAGATGCAGAACTCTCTGAAACTGACATCATCGGAAGCCCCTTGGTCACCCGGGTCGAACATGATGAACAGGCTAGCGTGAAGAAAAAGAAGAAAAAGGAGGAAGTGCAGAACATAGAAACGAATGAGGAGGACAACGCCTCAGAAGAAAGTAGGCTTGACTCACCTACAAGAGGAGGAGGATATGAAGTGAACCAAGAAGAAGGAGAAAAGAAAGAAACATGTGAAGTTACACAACCAAAGGATCCCCCTACTGAGGTCGAAACATCGAAGAAAAGGAAGGTTCCCCCATAGAAACCCTCGGCACGAAAGAAGACTTGAGCTTATAAGCCTCAGTCGAAGAATGTGCTCACAATGGATGATGTCGACCTCATCATCGCAGACATAGAAGACGCCTCAGAGGATATCCTATAGAGACATGAAGAAAAGAAAGAAACATTGTATGACAGAATAGAGAAGGAGATCAAGGACATACAACAAGCTATCCATTCGAGCCGCGCAATACCTACTACGCCTTCTTCAGCGGAAATTGTCAAATTGGGGGATGAGCCCACCCAATTACAAAGATTAGCAGATGCAATAGAGGCTCGAATTAGTCAAGTCCAAGAAGAAAAGGAGCAGGCTACAGAAGCCATGAATCAAGAAAAGGAGGAGTTCTTAGAGAAACTTTGAGTTGCGCAATAGGAGAAAGATGAAATCAGGGTGATGTTCGAGGAGGAAAAAGAGAAGATGCAGAAAGAAAAAGATCAGCAGCTCACAGAGTAGAATGTTGTGAAAGAGGCAGTGAATAAAACACTTCTCTCTGTGTCAGGCTTGGCACGAGAGGAACTAGATTTAACTGAGATACAAGTGGGGAAGCTCTTCGAATCCATTCAATAGCTTCAAGCACGGATAATGGAGTTAAATCTCCAAGAAGTGTCGAGCACTCTGCAAGAAGTGTATGATCATAGGGAAGAAATCGCCAAAGAGCAGCAGAAAGAATCAGAGCACTCACCTCAGAGTGTAAGAAACTAAGTGATCGAAGTGCGCAGACCTATGAGCGCATTGCATAAGATCTAGAGCTGAAGAAACTGTTAGCACAACTCTAGGAGGTGAAGCAGCAGGCATCCACTGTGCAAGCACATATGAAGCTGCTTACTGGATTTGATAAAATGAAGTGATCACAGGAACAACGCGCAGTCTAGTAGTAGGTTACTGTCGTCCAGAGAAAATTCATGGAGGTGACACAGAGACTCCATCCGGTGCAGGACGAAGCCTGCATTCTTTTTGAAGAGATTGAAGGCCAAGGCTCGCAGTTAGACCAAGTAGTTGTGACAATGAAACAACGCCTGGAAGGGCTTGTTACAGAGCAAGTGATTCATGAGTTTGTGGAGAAGGAGGCTCTAGCAAAGTAGCAAGTTAAGGCAACTGGAGCTAAGCTCGAGGCCTTCGAAGTAGCACTGCCAAGATCTGAGTGACTCGAGACGAGTCACAGGTGAGTGTTGGGGGCATGTTGGCCCTTGACCAAGTTTTGTGGAAACATTGGTCGTGTTTGGCCACTTTTGGGACTTCCACAGGCTGGTCAAAGATGGAGTGCCAAGGTGGAGCTGCGATTGTGGGATATCTCTTGTTTTGCGGGCTTGTGGATCCAACAAAGGGTTTTTAGGGCTTATGTAACGGTTTATGGGATGTCGGCCCATGAGTTTACCCATGATTAGGCCTTGATTGTAATTGTATAAATAAGTAGTAGCTAAGCAATGTAGATAGCAATTGGCTTGGTGCATGACTACTAGTGGCTATATGCATGATGGGTTGATTTTGGCTTAGTGCAAGAGTTGTAAGTGCTTTGTGCTACTAAGGAGTTGGCTATGTGCCTTTACCTGATTTTGAGGAAGGTGGATCTAGTGTACGGTGCGCAGATCACCTTTCCACTGCGGAGGTGGGCTCTATGTATTTTTGCACAGGAGCAGATGAATGTAAGGATATCGAAGACTAATAAAGAAGAAGAATAAGTTGGTGGACATAGCCCCACACTCGGGTGAACCACATATATCATGTGTCCTAATGTTCTTTGTACGATGTTGTTTATGTGGTTATTTGCTTAGTGTTGTTGTTTTTGTTATGTATAATGAATGCATATGATGTTTTAGCTTAGTTCTTAATGATGTGAATGAATGCTAGATCTGAGCTAATGCTGTGTGCTAAGTGATTGGAACTGTTAGATATTTTTTATTACTGTGCTGCTTTGTAATAAGGGTTAATCTGCGATGTACATGAGAATCATAACCTAATGTATATTGTTGGATAAGTGCTTTTTTAAGTATTGTAATCATAGATCTGTGTCCTAGCTTAGTTGTAAACACTTGAGTCCTACAACCCCCCCTACCTCTACCTTGGATGAGACTTCATCTGCTTCGCAGGTGTTTCCGAAAGGACCGATAGTTAGGGTTTTGTTGGTGTGATGTTGAAGCATTGAACCCTAGGTCTGCCCCTGTGCCAATACTATTATATGTTGATGACTTGTTTCTAACAGGTGCAAAGCCTCTCATTATTCAGTGTAAGAGGGAGATGCCCTGTATATTCTATATGAAGGATCTTAGTCTAATGCATTACTATTTGGGACTAGAAGTATGGAAAAATCCCAATGAAATCCTCCTTGGTCAAGGAAAGTATATAGTAAATATCCTTTAGAAGTTTGGGATGATGGATTGCAAATCCATGCTTACTCCCATGATAAAAAAATTTGAAGAAATTGAGAGACTCTGATTCTTATTTGATCGATCCATCTATATATCGGTAGTGATTGTCTAATTGATGTATCTGGTTAATACCAAGCCAGAAATTTGCTTTGTTGTGAACATGTTGAGACAGTTCCAGGTGGAACTGAGACATGAGAATTTGTAACACCCCAACGCCAAGCCCCTGCTGAATTGTAATTATATTTATAGGTTGGTGAGCCAAGTGTTTATAAGTTGAAGACTTATATGTTTATTAGGTCGGAGAGCTTATATTCTCAATTCCATGAGCTTGATTTTTGTATATGTAAATGCACATATCATGAATAAAATTACACTGTTGCATGTAGACTGACCATGAAGAAAGAGTTATGGGGGACTAAGCTCCACTAGGTAGGGTAAGGGAGGAGTCTAAGTGTCTAGGCCTAGGGGATAATCTAGAGGGATTACCTCCAAGGGAATAATATTTTATTATTATTTCCTAAAGGCTAAGGTGGACATGATTGGTGTTGTCATAATTTCTTTGGAAAGGGAACGAGTGTTAAGTGGAACTCATGCAGCTGTAGGAAGACAGGTGTCGACCTAGGTGCATGCAGTTGTAGCTGGGAAATCCAACTCATTGGGGGTTCGCTTTCAATTCAGGTGTTTCTCCCCATCCTTGCATCTGGACCAGTCTCGAGTTTCCTAACGACCCTTATGATTCTCTGGAAGTCTGTCACCCTTCCCGATTCACTAGGGTTTCATGCCTTAAACCATTTCTTCCATCATTGCCTCTGCATCTAGCATGCACCTTTGGGACATACATTCATACTTGAGTGATCCCGTGTGTCTCTTGTGAAGCTCGACGCACCGTGTACATTGCCTGAGATGTACCATGCCTTAACAGTTCCTTGACTAAGCGTGGCTTGTTTCCATCATCTGTTTTATACTAGGCTTTGTTTCTTCCATCACCTTTTTTGGAATTGGATTAGGATATGGATTGAAGAAGCATGCTTTCAGGCCTATTTTTTGAAGAGGTGGATTGTCAGGCCCATGGAATGAAGAAGCAAGTTTTTAGGCCTGCAAGCAACTCTCTCTAGGTGAGATAGGTTGTTGGGGAAGTGTTTTACGAGAGGGAGCCCAACTACAACTATAGTTCTCGGAGACTTTTTGTCTGATCTGTTGTTGAAGCCCTAGAAGGGAAGTGGGGCAACTGAAGGACTGTTGAGCAGAGAAGGGGCACACTTCCTGGGGTGGGACAAACATGTGGTGAATGAGAGGTTGTAGGTTGTTAGTGTGAGCTGGCCGTGGGAGATAATCCTTCATGTTGACCTGTGCGGCTTTCTTGTTGCCCTTGAGAAGCCTAGGAATCCCTTTCCCAATGGAGTTTAGTCCCAGCTCGGGGGTGACCCACTATTGAGTGTGATGAGAAACGTGGTCTAAGGCTGGGAGGTTCTTGGAATGTCTGCATGCAATTTGCGGTCATATATTAAAAGATAAGTACCAAATCCATGTGCTTATTTTTTTTAATGATGTATTAAAGTACATGTCTATGATTCTTGCAATGTTATCATGTGATTCACTGCATGTATGTCTTACTATTATTTTTGCATTAAGATATGTATGAACATAATGTTATAATTTCTTAATTGAATTAGACATTTATGTAAATAAATAAATGGTATCAGAGCATGAAAGTTATTCAGTGGCATGGTCTGGCCTGTTGGTTTTGATGCCGGGGATGTTTCAAAAATTGGTATCAGAGCTAGTTTGAAAAGATAAGGTTGTTTGGGTAGCGTTACCTGGCAGAGGTTGATGGTCGAGGATGTCACAAATTGGTATTAGATCTATTTGGAAAATATAAGGTTATTTGGGTAGCGTTATCCGGTAGAGGTTGATGGTCGAGGATGTCACAAATTGGTATCAGAGCCAAGGTTTAAACACTCAGCTTGGATGGGCCATGTTAGTGGAAGTTGAAGCAAAATTTTTAGAAGTGATTTGTTGTTGGAATGGACAAAATTCAATTTCAGAGCCCATGGTTTCTACTCAGAACCTGGAAGGGCCATGAACTAGAAATTTGGAGTAGAAAGTCTAGAGAATTTTGATGTACAGAGTGCCAAAAAGGCGTTTGAAAGAACACTTGGATTGTGTTCAGAAACACAGAAGGTGTAACAATTTTAAGAAATGGCCACAGAGAAATAAATCACAACATTCATGGTGTTGGGTTGTACGATCTATTCGGAAGGAGGATCATTCACAACCGTCATATCTGGAGGAAGGTGTATGAGGGTTAAACTGCAAGTCATTTGTACTTCAAAACTTCGATGAAGTTTATGTTTTAAAGAGTAGATAGAGCCGAATCCTGAAGCTCTAAAGTCCGGAAGAGGATCTAAACCATAGATTCGGGGAGGGGAATGTTCACCGATTGGATCCAATCAAGGACAGATCAACTTGTTCGGGAGTTTGACATTTGGGAGAATTGGGGTGTGCTGGTGCACAAACCGTCGAAGCCCGAAGTCCTGAAGAAAAAGAGAAGAAGTGGCATGGCAGGATGATGTCACCAGTGGTGACGTGGAATTTTCCTAGACATGCCACATGCCACCACCTTAGTTGGTGACAACTGTACTATGTGGACCCTGGAGGGTAAGGAAGTTCAGGAGTTCGACGTTCGAAAGAATTGGAGTGTGCAAGTGTACAAACTGTCGAGGCCCGAAGTTTCGAAATGACGTGGCTTGTTGATGTCACTTGAAATGATGTGGACACCTGGGATGTGTGCCATGTGCCAGTGAGTTAAGAACCTTTGGATGATTGAAATGCCCAATAGAACATGACACTTGTCACCCATTTGAGTGGGCCACGTGTCTGCTTCTAATATTTTGGCACATCGGCCTCCTCTCGAGCATGGATGGTGGGGACCTGATGGTCACAGTGGACATGTGGCACCAGATTATGAAATCTAGAGACTAGACACTCTGAAAGAAATGGTTCATAAGGGAAACCTCTAAATCCCGGAGCCCGAAGTTCCAAGACTCTGGATAAGTGCCCAAATAATTATTGCTGGATCACAGTCATGGTCACATGTGAACCAAGGGTTGGAGAAAAGGGGCTAACGGGCAAAAAAATTGTTGCAGAAGAGAGCAGGGCTTAAAGATAGAAGGCTGAAGGGGTTCTTGACCGACCAAGACCCGCTGAAAATGGAATCTGATATTGCTTTTATTGAATCAGATTGGTTTACCTGGAAAATTATTAAGTTCAGTAACCTAACAAAAATTTCAGTTGACTGCGCATTTTTGCAGAGTTAACAATTGACAGAACCAAACCGAATTGTTCCACGGTGCAGATAAATGGAGGAGGCACAGGATGATTTCAGTTCATAGAATGAATTTAGAGGAATGTATGTCCAATTGGGAGTTTATCCAGGTGGATATCGGTGGCCACCCACCTTTTCCAACTGGCTCAAAATAATTTTTTGGCAATTTTGGTAATTTACTATTTTTAGCAGTTTTTAACTTCCGGGGCCATTTTGAGGGCCTAAATGAAGGTTGTTTTTTGGATCGATCTTCTCAATAATATATGAAGGCTCTAATTTATCCCCCTAAATGAATATCCTTGGCGATACCTTTCCAACGATTTATCGTTTTCCCCAAATGAAGATTGTATGCCAAAGTTACGCCACTGGGAAGTTGATACACCAAACTACCCAAAATAGGGTCCACAAAACTGTTGGCTTTTCATCTTCCTGGGTTAGTGTTTTGGATTTTATTTATGATGAAAAGGCCTTTGGAGCCTCATTGTAAAATCATCTTCTTGCGAATGCAAGTAGCAAACACATCTCTTCTCAGAGATAAGTTGCCACCATTCTAGCGAGTCTTCCACTCTATATTTTTACAGTCTTTGTACATTTTTGCTCATTAATAGAAAATTGTGTATTACTATATCTCTGTGTTTATGGTTGCATCTATGATACATTTCTGTTATATTATTGGATATTTGATATATCTCTTGACATTGATTTATTATATCTCCGCTCTTATTTTGTGTCAAAAATAATCTGGATCAGTGGTATCATAGAAGGCTTCTCTTGATCATGTTTTTTCTTCAGTGCATGTCCCTGACAAGGTCTGAGTATATAAATTTGGGTCTCAATCTTGTCTCTCTTGAAGAAAATCTCTCTCACACCTAAGAAACCCTCCATGGCTGAATAAAATAAAACCGATGGAGCAGACGATTCTATCAATCTATTGCTTGAGGAAACTCTCAAGCGACAGAGGGACGAAATGATGGAGAATTTTTCCCAGATACTTCAACGCCTATCGATAACAATAGGCACATATTCATCAAGATACCACTTTGGAGGCACCTCTCCTTTCAAGGTACAAGTTAATTTTGATATTCCCATATTTGAAGGACAGATAGATGTAGATGCCCTAGAAAAATGGTTAAATCTACTAGAAGGTTATTTCTCTATTCATAATTTATTCGATAGGGAAAATTTCACCTTCGCACTCCTTAAGGTTGTCCCTCGTGTCAAACATTGGTGGGAAAATTACTGGGAGAAAAGTTCCACAGAGGAGTTTGGAATATATGGGGCCGAGCCCACTTGGGATTTTTTGTGGATGTGGAAAAGGACCAGTATTACCCTATTGGAAACTACGAGGACCAATACATGAGATGGACCACACTGTGGCAAGAGAGGGGCCAAGCAGTTCCAAAGTTCACCAATACCTTCCATACCTTGCACACCAAGTTCGGTATCAAAGACTCTGAACAAAATTTGGTTCTGAAATACCATGGGGCTCTACACAAATACATCCAAACTGAAATGGATTTTCTGTACATCTCATCACTTGGTGCTGCTTATCGATATGTTGTTAAAATTAAGCAAAAATTTAAGCACCAGAACAAACAAGAGTTTGGTTCTGCAAATCTGCAACAACCAAAGTTTGATAAAGACGGCCCTAACAAATATTCTCTCAAAAACCAATCCAAGCCACAGGAAAATAATTGTCACAGGAAGACAAAGAAGGACATCAGAAAATTGTGTGACTTCCACAAAATCCCTTAACACAACACCAATGAATGTCACTCAAAACAATCATTGGTGGCTAAGAACAAAGACAAGCAGCCGAACCCTGATTCAGAATCTGATTTTAAAAATACTGGTAAAAGACAGATCATCGACATAGACCCCACTATTAATGTGGCGACTGCAACAATTCAACCAGAAGAACCAACAGATCCTGAAGAGGGGGAGTGTCGTTTTCATTCACAGATGTGGGTGAAGGGGACCCCGCTACATTTTATTGTTGATAGCAGAAGCCAGAAGAACCTCATCTCAGTAGAGGTCATCAAACATTTGGGATTGTCAATAACACCTCACCCACGACCATACAACATCGGGTGGCTTCGCCAGGGACAATATCTCTATGTCAGCCAGTAGTGTTGATTGTCATACGGCACCCGACCCTTCAAGGATGAGGTATTATGTGATGTTTCCCCGTTGGATGTTTGTGATGTTCTCTTGGGCCAACCATATATGTGGAAGCGCCATGTTGTTTATGAGTCTCGACCCCGCGGTGTCATTGTTTCTCTAGGGGTTCATGTCTATAAAATACCAGAGGTAGTTCTAACTACTTTTCCACCTAAACATTGTTTCAATGTAGTATCTCATACTACAAAATTCAGCTTCTTCACAATTTGTTCAAAAGGTGAACAAAAGGATATTGCAACCACTACAGCCTCGGCCCAAGCACCTTCTATCCAACACAAGGAGGTCGAAAAGATTGCGGAAAAGTGTAATGATTCCTTCTGCACACAGGAATATCATGTATCCAGACTAGTTAAAAAGGTCCAACCCTTCCAGCCACAGGTTTGTGACAACCTTCAAAAATCTAAGTAGCACAATTTCTCCAACAAGGCAAGCAGTTCATTGAGATGTAGATTCAACAAACGCTTTTCTCTCTCCCCTGGGAATTCAACGCAATGGAGACCATTTATTCCTAAGAAGGGAGGATTGATCCAGGTGGATATTGGTGGCCACCCACCTTTTCCAACTGGCTCAAAACTGTTTTCTAGCAATTTTGGCAATTTACTATTTTTAGTTGTTTTTAACTTCCGAGGCCATTTTGAGGGACTAAATGAAGGTTTTTTGGGGATAGATATTATCAATGATAGATGAAGGCTATAATTGATCCTCCTAAATGAATCACCTCTACTATACCTTTCCAACGAGCTATCATGCGCCCCAAACAGAGATTGTATGCCAAAGTTATGCCCCTGGGACGTTGATACACCAAACTACCCAAAACAGGGTCCACAAAAATGTCGGATTTTCATCTTCCGAGGTTAGGGTTTTAGATTTTATTTATGATAAAAGGGCCTTTGGAGCCTCATTTTAAAATCATCTTCTTGCGAATGCGAGTAGTGGACACATCTCTTCTTAGAGATAAGATGCCACCATTCTAGCGACTCTTCCACTCTGTATTTTTATAGTCTTTGTACATTTTTTCTCATTAATAGAAAATTGTGTATTATTGTATCTATATGTTTATGGTTTCATCTCTGATACATTTATGTTATATTATTGGATATCTGAGATATCTATGTACATTGATTTATTATATCTCCATTGTCATTTCGTGTCGAAAATAATCTGGATCAGGAGTTGAAGGATCGAACTCCAATGGGCATGGAGGAGAGATAGATAAAGAAGAGAACATGATGAAAATCATTAAAAAGTTGCAGAAAGATGTCCAAATTCACCGAGAAGATAACAACAAGCTCATGAAATCCAGGGAGCAATAGGGAGAATTCAACATGAAGTTGATGCATATCCTGGAAAGAATAGAAAAGAAATTGCATAAGGAGAGTGGCTCAAGCAAATCAGGAAGTCACAGAAGAACAAAAAGTGATAGAAAACATCACCAACACTCCATGAGGAATTAAAATAAGAGATAACACAACAACTCAATTCCATCCCCTATCAGGAAGCATAAGAGGTCTGGGGTGGATGAGCTTATACGAGGAGAAATTAACAAAATCAAACCTCCTACATTTGATGGTGAACACAAGAAGGATGAAGATGCAGAGACATGGTTGTTGGGCATGAGAAAGTATTTTCAATTGCATAAATATTCTTCTCATGCAGAAGGGAGAGTTGCCATCTATCAACTCAAAGGAAAGGCATCCATGTGGTGGGATCAACTTGTGCAAGTGCAACACATTAAAGAGAAAATTGTTACTTGGAGGGAATTCAAGAAATATTTCGAAAATAAATACTTGACTAAGAGATACTATGACAGGAAAATGAATGAGTTCTTTGAACTCAAGCTTGGGATTATGACAATATATGAATATGAAAGAATGTTTTTAGAATTGTTGAAGTATGTCTCTTTCATCAAGGATGAGACAATCAAGATTCAGAGGTATTTAAGTGGTTTTCCATCATTCATCAGTGAAAAGATACAATATGATGATCCTAAAACATTAGAGGAGACTATAAGGCGAGCTAAGTGCCTATATGATCAACAAAAAGAAAGGTCAACTTTCCAAAAATCTTGGGAAGACAAGAAGAATTTCAATATGGATCAGAGGAAGAAGGGAACTAAGCCACCATTCTTCATAAATAATCCTCAGGGACAACCAACTTCTAAAGAACCCAGAATGATTGAGACAGATGGTCAAAGGCCAAGACAACGACCTATTCAATTTTGGGGTTTTAAAGGAGATCATATGTTTAGAGATTGTCCTCATAGAAGTGACAAAGTGAGAGTTGTTCACAATGTTGAGCTAGCTGAAACATTGGAGGACATGGGAAAAAGTGTACCTAGGATCTATCCAGCCCTGGACAACAAGCAAGACAAGTATCAGTCACATATGATTGAAGTGGAAGGTATGATCAACAACCAAACCACTACTATTTTAATTGATTCAGGATATAGACATAGTTATATAGATCGTAAGATGGTGGAAATTTTGGATTTTCCAAGAAACAAGCATGGAAAATATTGGTTGGTGCAGATGGCTACCGGAGCCAAAAGAAAAGTAAATGAAATGGTTAAGTCATGTCTTATGGACATTAATGGATTGAGCACAAGGGAATATTTGAACATATTTCCTTTAGGTTCATATGAATGTCTAATTGGGATGGATTTGTTGGAACAACATCATGCTATCCTAGACTGTCATAACAAGGCATTCACTTTCCTAGATGAGGAAGGAAATTAGAGAATAGTCCAAGGAATTCCTAGGGCAGTGACTATCAGAGAAATTTCAGCAATGCAACTGAAGAAGTGTTATAGGAAGGGTTGTCAAATATTTGCAGCCCATATGGAGGAAGCATCTAAGGATAAGGTTCCAAATCTGGAGGTCCATGCAGTCCTGGAAGATTTTGAAGATGTCTTCAAGGAGGTACCAGGACTACTCCCAAAGAGAAATATCGATTTATTTATAAATTTAATACCTGGATATCTGGAGCAGCTCCAGTGTCAAATACTCCTTACAGAAAGAGTACACCAGAGTTGAAGGAGTTGCAAATGTAGCTTGAAGAAATTATGAAGAAGGGGTATATACACCCAAGTGTGTCGTCTTGGGATGCCCCAGTCTTTTTCTTGAAAAATAAAGATGGGACATTAATATAGTGCACCGACTTCAGGCAATTGAATAAAGTGACTATAAAGAACAAGTATCCCTTACCAAGGATTGATGATCTCTTTGATCAATTCAAGGATGCAAAGATATTTTCCAAGATAGATCTCAGGTCATGATACCATCAGTTAAGGATTAAAGAGGAAGATATCAGCAAGACTGCCTTCAGGACAAGGTATGGTCATTATGATTTCATAGTGGTGCCATTTGGGTTGTCAAATGCACCAATTGTTTTCATGTGCTTAATGAATGGTGTTTTCTGAGAATATTTAGACAAGTTTGTCATTGTATTTTTGGATGACATCCTTGTATATTCCATGTCAGAAGAAGAGCATGGAAATCATTTGAGGATGGTGTTGCAAGTGCTAAGGGAGCATCAGTTGTATGCCAAATTGAGCAAGTGCTCATTTTATCAAAACATAATTCATTACTTGGGGCATATCATTTCAAAGGATGGGATAGCAGTGGATCCTAAGAAGATAGAATCCATTAGAGAATGGTCAGCGCCAAAGAATGTGACAGAATTCAAATCCTTTATGTGTCTAGATGGCTGCTATAGAAGGTTCATTGGAGGGTTTTCAAGAATAGCTCACCCCATCACTTCCTTTCAAAGGAAGGGGAAGAAATTTCAATGGACAGAAGAATGTGAAAGAAGTTTCCAGCAATTGAAGTAGTTGTTAGCTAGTGCTCCAATTATGAGGATTGCATATCCAAATGAAGACTTCATTGTATGCACAGATACATGTAAAGAAGGATTGGGTAGAGTCCTCAATCAAAATGGTTTTGTTGTATATTATGAATCAAGGAAGTGGAAGGAACAAGAAAGGCTCTATGCCACTCATGATTTGGAGTTGGAAGTCATAGTGCATGCTTTGAAGAAGTGGAGGCACTACCTCAAGGGAAAGAGGTTTGAGCTGAGGACAGACCATAATGGTCTGAAATATTTTTTTGATCATCCAACTCTAAATGCCAGGAAAAACAGATGGTTAGAATTCCTCTGTGAATATGACTTTGATATAAAGCATATCAAGGGGAAAGAGAACAAGGTGGATGATGCACTCAGAATAAGAGTACATGAGTTGCATGTTACAACCATTAGCATGTACCAATCATATTTGAAAGACAGATTGGTAGAGGCTGCAAAATCATATTTGCAATACATGGAATTGGTAACAAAATTGCAGCAAGGTAAAGTGCAACAGAAGGTTGAGGATTATGAATTAAGAATTGATGGAATTATCCTGTAAAGAAATAGAGTTTATGTACCCAATTCTTCTGAATTGAGGTGTGTGATTTTAAAATAAATGCACAATGTACCTTATGAGGGACACCCAGGATATCAAAAAACAATTTCAACAGTCAAAATCCAATATTATTGGCTAGGCATGAAGAAAGAAGTGGTTGATTTTATTGCCAATTGTTTGGAATGTCAAAAGGTAAATATTGAGCATAGACACCCATCAGGTTTTATACAGCCATTACCCATTCCTGAGTGGAAATGGGAAGTTGTAACAATGTATTTCATCACAGGGTTGCCCAGACCAAGCAAGCAACATGATGCAATAATGGTAGTGGTGGACAAGCTTACTAAATCTGCCCATTTCATTCCTATGAAGACTACTCATAAGGAAACTAATGTTGTTGATATTTATATGAGGGAAGTAGCACACTTGTATGGCGTACCCAAGACAATTGTGTCTGACAGAGACCCAAAGTTTACATCAAAGTTCTGGAACGAGTTATTCAAAGGGTTCAGAACAAATTTGAAATTCAACATTGCTTATCATCCCGAGTCAGATGGGAAAAGAGAAAGGGTGAACCAGGTGATAGAGGACATGCTAAGGATGTATGTGATGGAAAAACCATCTAAATGGGAAGATTATCTACACTTCGTAGAATTTTCCTACAATAATGGGTATCAATCATCACTGAAGATGAGCCTATTTGAAGCACTTTATGGCAGAAAGTGCAACACCCCAGTAAGATGGGACAACCCAGATGATAGGGCAGTGATTGGGCCATAGTTTCTCAGGGAAATGGAAGAACAAATGTTGAATATTAAGTAGAATTTGAAGTCTCCCCAAGACAGACAAAAAATCTATGCGGATATGAACGAAACTCATAGGGAATTTAAAGTAGGGGATCATGTATTCCTAAAAGTGAAGGGCAACATAAGCTCCCTGAAGTTGGGAAATTGTTCAAAGTTGGCAACCAAATTTTGTGGGCCATTTGAAATCCTAGAGAGGATTGGTCTAGTAGCATATGTGCTTGCATTGTCTTCATCTATGTCTATACATAATGCATTTCATGTGTCATTGCTTGATAAATATTTACATGATGTTAATCATGTTATTGATTGGAATGTCATTCAGGTGGAGAAGGAAAGCGCTTTTCATGTGCATCTAGTGCGTATACTGGACAAGAAAAGAAAGAAGCTCTAGAGTCGAGCCATAGGGCTTGTAAAAGTTCAGTGGACCTGGTACGTTCTTGAGGACGCAACATGGGAGCATGAATATGCTATGCGGGCAGAATACCACATCTTTTTTAAGATTTTGGAAATCTTGTTGTTGTTGTGTAAGTAAGTTGCACTAAGGACAGTGAAAAAATAAGGGCAGGGGATTGTAACACCCCAACGTCGAGCCCCTGTTGAATTGTAATTATGTTTATAGGCTAGTGAGCCAAGTGTTTATAAGATGAAGGATTATATGTTTATTAGTTCAGAGAGCCTAGATTCTTAAGGCCATGAGCATGATTTTTGTATATGTAAATGCACATATCATGAATAAAATTACACTGTTGCATGTAGATCGACCATGAAGAAAGAGTTATGGGGAACTAAGCTCCACTAGGTAGGGTAAGGGATGGGGCTAAGTGTCTAGGCCTAAGGGATAAGATAGAGGGCTTACCTCCAAGGGAATAATATTTTATTATTATTTCCTGAAGGCTACGGTGGACATGATCGATGTTTTCCTAATTTCCTCGGTAAGGGAATGAGTGCTAAGTGTAACTCATGTAGTTGTAGGAAGACAGGTGTCGACCTGGGCGCATGCAGTTGTAGCTGGGAAACCCAGATCATTGGGGGTTCGCTTCTGATTCTAGCATTTCTCCCCATCCTTTCATATAGACCAGTCTCGAGTTTCCTCACGACCCTTACGATTCTCTAGAAGTCTGTTACCCTTCGTGATTCACTAGATATTCACGCATTGAACCATTGCTTCCATCGTTGCCTCTACATCCTGCACACACCTTTGGCACCTGCATTCATACTTGAGTGATTATTTGTGTCTCCTGTGAAGCCCGATGCACCTTGTACTTTACCTGAGTCATATCATGCCTTAACAGTTTGTTGTTACAGTCCACACAGTTCCTTGAAAGAGTGTGTCTTGCTTCCATCATCCATTATATATTAGGATTTGTTGTTTCCATCACCTTTTTTGGATTTGTCTTAGGAGTTGGATTGAGAAGCAGGTTGTTAGGCATGTGGTTTGAAGAGGCGGGTCATTAGGCCCATGGATTGAAGAAGTAGGTTGTCAGGCCTGCAAGAAACTCTCTCTAGGTGAGAGAGGCTGTTGGGAAAGTGTTTTACCAGAGGGATCCCAACTACAACTATAGTGCTCAGAGAATTCTTGTCTAGTCTGTTGCTGAAGCCTTGTAAGGGAAGTGGGGCAGTCGGAGGACTGTTGAGCAAAGAAAGGGCACACTTCCTGGGGTGGAACAGACATGTGGGGAATGATAGGTTGTAGGCTATTATTTGAGCTGGCCTTGGGAGATAATCCTTCCTATTGACCTGTGTGAATTTCCTATTGTCCTTGCCAAGCCTAGGAATCCCTTTCCCAGTGGAGTTTAGTCCCAGCTCAGGGGCGACCCATTGTTGAACGTGATGAGCAGTGTGGTCTAAGGATGAGAGGTTCATGGAAGTTTTGCATGCAGTTGGTGGTCATCTATTAAAATATAAGTACCAAATCCCTGTGCTTAATTTTTTTAATGATGTATTAAAGTACATGTCTGTGATTCCTGAAATGTTATCATGTGATTCACTACATGTATGTCTTAATGGTATTTTCGCATTAAGTTATGTATGAACAGAATGTTATAATTGCTTAATTGAATTAGATAGTTATGTAAATAAATAAATGGTATCAGAGCATGAAATTTATTCAGTGGCATGGCCTGGCCTGTTGGTTTTGAGGTCGGGGATGTTTCAAAAATTGGTATCAGAGCTAGTTGGAAATGATAAGTTTGTTTGGGTAGCATTACCCGATAGATGTTGATGGTTGGGGACATCATAAATTGGTATCAGAGCTGGTTGGAAAAGATAAGGTTGTTTGGGTAGCGTTACCCGACAAAGGTTGATGGTCGGGGACATCATAGAATTGGATCGCTACAAAACATATTTTGAGATATTTGAGTGGCACACTAAATTATGGTTTGAGATATGTATCAAACAGTGACTTACAAATGCAAGGATATATAGATTCTGATTGGGAAGGGAATGCAAATGACATAAAGAGTACTTCAGGAATATGCTTTTGTTTGGGTCTGCTATGATCTCTTGGGATAGCAGGAAGAAACATTTTGTCTCACTCAGCATTGCAGAGGCATAGTACATTGAAGCTTGTGATGCGTGTACAAATTTAGTATGGCTATGTAAGCTGGTTTCTGGACTATTTGACTAGGCGCTAGAATCGACCATAATATATTGTGACTGTCAAAGTTGTGTAAATATTTTAGAGAACACATCTAGGTTGGTACCATGGACGAACGTTCTCCCTGTTTCAAGGTAGTGACCAGATTATGGATGAATGGTTTAGGACGAACATTATTCATGTGTCACAGGTAGTGACTAGATTAGGAAGAATGGTCTGTCTCCCTGTGTCACAAGAAGTGACCAAATTAGGGAGAATGGTATAGGGAAATCACTCTTTCTGTGTCACAGATAGTGACCAGATTAGGAATAATGGTCCTTCTCCCTGTGTCATAGGAAGTGACAAGATTAGGGAGAATGGATTAGGATAGTCATTCTTCTTGTGTCACAGGTGTTGAGGAAAAGATATGAATAGATCTTACCCAAGCATTTTCAGACTTTACTTGTCTAAAGTAAAGTATATGGGAGTATCACCCTATGTTTATAGCCAACAAAAATAATATCCTAACTCACAAGTATTAATTACGAGTGCTTAGGCTAGTCTTTTATCAACAAAAAGCTTGCTGGAAATTCACTTTTTATGTATTTTCTGAATATATCAATTGCTGAAATAAATACAAGAATAGAAGTAAAGACACCAAGATGATAATTGAGACAATTGGGACATAAAGAAATCCTTTATTTCATTCCAATTCACCAAAGAGTCATTTCCTTTACAAAATCGCATACATAAATCTTGGACCAAAGTCAAACTTAGACATCCTCGATGGAACATACAAAAGGACCTCTGACAGAAAACCAAAACTGAACTCTAAAAACTGGATCATCTTGCCACAGATTGCTTCCCACTCGACTCTACACAATAGCCTTTGTCAGTCATGAAAACTAATTCACAAACAGACAAGTCTACACAGACTATCAAAGATAGATCAACACCTCTGAAGAACAAGTGTCTGAATGGTTTGATTCAGCCCTGAATATTGTTGTCTACAATAAGATCCTACTATCATAAAAGAAAATTAGGCTATGATGAATATATGAATGAATTAAAATTGAATTATCTCAAAATAAACTCGAAGAGAAAACCTTAGCATGTTTCTGCTTCTATCCTCCTCATGTTCCTCCCCTTACTTCTGCTCTTAACAAATTAGAATTGGTTGAAGTAGTTGAACCAACTTATTAGTTAAGCTAACTAAAGACTCAACTAACATTAGTTAGGGGGAGGGGGGAAAGTAATAATCATAATAGGGTCATAAATAAATAATAACTAGTAGGTGGGACCCCTTGTGACTCCCTTTAGTTTATAACAATCATAACCATCATAACATAATCCATTAGTTAAGAAAACACATCCCTTGTGCCTCCCCTCAAGCACAGTTACTTTTGGCAATTTTAGCTCATGAAATTTGAAAATATTTCAAAATAATACTCATATATCCAAAATAAAACAATCTATCCAAAATCCATGAAGTCCACCGTCATAAAACAATAAATAACATAAAAATCAAAAGCCATATTTTCCAGTCTGTGATGCAACCCTTCCTTGGTTGCTGCTATCACCTCTTGATTTTCCTGAATTTTCCTTGGGCTGGGTAGAGCCTTTAGGATTTATCTCACTGATCACATGGGAACAATCGTCCCTCAAATGCATCCGTGAAGACATGAATTTGTCAGTCATCGGAGGGTGATGAAGGGGCGACATTAGCTTTTCCTTTATCAAATTCTTGGTGGGATTCAATCTTCAATATCTTGTTGGCGTGGGAGGATTTCATTGACGAGTGGTTAGGAGTAGCTTGGACAATGGGGTTAATAGGTGGAGGAGTAGGAAAAATTAAGTTGGGCCAACCACGGTGTTGGGAGACTGCTAGGTGAACAATCTCCTGCCACCCATCATTTTCTGGAACTTCATGTTGTAGAGAGACATGACAAGGCACAAGGATGTCGGGGGCTTGAGGAGCTTGGAAGGGAGGCCTTTCAGGTCTCGGTTGGACTATTCTTTGCCCAATCCAATTAAAGAATCCAACATGAAACAATTGGCCAAGATCTTCTAAATAAACATCAAAATGTATATAGAACATGGGCCTTCTTGGGCCTCTGTTCCAATTACCTCTACCTCTGTTTCCTCAGCCATGGCTTCCCGGACTAAAAAAACTCATCTTGCATATGATAACGCTTAACAAATCGTATTTTAAATAACCATGCATGACAAATCCTTAAAAATATGAAATAGATTTGGCTCAGAATGTATCAGGCTCATGCAATCCAATCCATACAAATTGTTCTAACGTTAATCAATGAGCAGGGGGGTGAAACAATGTTTTGGGATACGTGAGGGGTTTGTATTGTGCAAAAATATGATATAATGAAAGGGGGGAAGAAATGTTCACTGCTCAATGACAACAAAAATCAACTGTAAATAAACCCAATAAACCTTACTGCAATCCACTCAAGACACTTCCACTTCATCCACTTAACACATAAATTCTCTTGGTTGTAATCAATATCAGAACAGGAAGTGAACAAAATGAATATGGGATATGTAAGGGGGTTGTAATTAGCGGAAAATGAGATAATGAGAGGGGAAAAAACGTTTATTGTTCACGAGATTAATCAAGGAATCCATAACATATTTTACAGTAAGAAAAATATGCATCAACCAACAATTAGATGACTGAGTCATAATTCCTGTGCATTTTCCTAATTTCATTGTCCATTAATATCTAACACAATGCCATTACAAAAAATAAGTATTTCACACAATTTGTAAGAGGTTATGTTCCCTTTATTTGCACATTCTGCATTTTATAATAGTCAACAACAACAATCTTTCCCAATCCGTAATCATTAACATCCACTACTACCATACATTTCCCCAATCCACATCTATATTTAAAAGTGGTGTCTCCAAAATAATAATGAAATCACTATTTCTGTAATAGAGCCAATCAAGATCTGTAATTATATTCATTCCCATATATATGCAGTAGAAAGATCAAAATAATCAAAACCCCACATGCCACGCCTGAAATGACAATTGACTATACAACCAACAGTCATCATTTAGACACAGGTTGTGCAGGAGTAAATGTCCAAGGCAATGTAACCATGCCATTGTAAAACAAAACATCTCAATTTGACTTAGAAGCCGAGCCAAATACCCGACACGACTGTCATCAACAATGGTTGATTTCAATAAATAACATGCTTAAAAACTTTGAGGGTAGCACTGAGTATAAAACAAACTATCAATACTACACATAGAGCGCAACCAACCAAAATCCACAATACAACCTTTCCACTTGTCACAACAAACACACAGTCGTGCCAATAACTGAACATATCATGTTAGGGCTGTATGCATAAATAAGTTGTTGGTTCATTTAAGTGACACCGTGATTCAATCAAATCTGTGCGCACCCAAGCCTATTCAACCAACAAAACGAGGATGTCGTGGATATGCCTTCTATAGTTATCTAGTTCGATTATCATTCGGCCCTAGGGAAACCATAGTTATCATGCCTCATGTTTCATTTGCAAAACACCATACGTAGAAACGACCGGTGTGAGCAACCCTAAGCATTTTTGGCCACTGTCATCCATCAAGAAAATCACCATAAGTGAAAAACTAGCGACTGTACATCAACCAACGATTTTCCACTGTGGTAAAAAAAAAATCAATTAACTGAACAAGTCGTGGTAGATGTGTATACCCACGCATCCAATCGAAACAGGAAGAGGCCCTTCCATTAAAAACAACTGAGTTCTTTGACATCAGGCAGGTGAGTGTGAACTTTAGAAGTGAAATGGAAATGTAAGGTTCACACTATTATCACGGAGGCAGTGACGAAAAGCCATTCCAACACGACTGTTATATGATCAACGGGTGATCCTATATTCAAAGTAATAGACCACAATAATTGGGAACAACTTAACAGTCTTGACAGTCTCCCTATGCAGCTCTAGTCTAGAGGGTTAAGGGTTTGCACTATATCCATCACAGGAGGAAAGGCACCAACTATAGTGACTTTGAGGCCAAAAGTGTACGTACAAATAGGACTATGATTCGCTTGTGAACGGGAGGCAGTTCCTTGATCGAGACGAAACAGAAAATAGGGCTCTAGTTAAACCAAAGAATCGTGAAGACAACCATCCAACCATGATTTAAAAAACCTTTCACCAAATGCAGTGGTAACAAAGAGCTATCACCCAGGAAGACAACCAATTCCCATGAACTCAAAGCAATTATAAGAAGAACCATCCATTTTCCATTCAAAACCAAAATTCCACACAGTTGCAGCACTCAGGACAAACACAAACCCACACAACTGAGCCAAAAACATTTCATAACCAGAGTGAAGTCAAGAATGGAAAAAAGAGACATACATTTTAATCAAAAACCTTAAGACGAGAGGAGGTCGAGTGGTTTCACCCTACTAAAAATCCAGAGCGCGAACACAATAGCCAGATCAAACAATAGTCTGATTAGGGTGGAGGCCAACGGGAAGGGAAAAGGTGACATGTAGTAAATGCACGTCGCCTCCACCCATATCTCATTTACTCCACAGTAAATGCCAATGAGCCACCCATTAACACCATTAATCAACCCTTGCATCAAGAACATCAACATATTTAAACCATACCGTAATCCAAGTTCCATATAACAATTCAACCATTTGCATTGTTACTTTGCCAAATGCACCACCCATGTTTATATTCCCAATATAACTCAAATAAATCACTTGACCATTATACAATATAAACGATCATGTATAGAATCATCACCAATAGCGTGATCAACATCAACTCGAAACATAGCATAATCACCATACATATAGACTATATAAAATCGCAAGCCAACACTTCCATGCACCACCAAAATTTCCACCATATGCATATAAAACGTATTTTAACACAATTTCATATCCATTTCCTTGTTAGATAGGATTTAATTATCAACAAGTATTTTCATGCATGTAGTATTGTAGAACTAGGTCTCTTTTGCATAATATATAGTACTTTGCTCTTTCTCAAAAGTGTCTTTCTACAATTTTCACTAACATATTTGTTATGCAGGTGTAATAAGAACAGACCGTAATGATATTGATTAATAGCATATGTTGTAGTAGCGTAAGAAATCAAGCTTTTATAAGCTCATTTATAACCAATAACACAAGATCTTCATCAACCATGTGTCACACATCGTCTCAACATAAAAAAATGCACAGATCTTCTCTCTAATAGTTCAAGGGGGTCTCACCTACTAGTATTATTTAGTTTTAATATAATAGGCTTAAGAAACACTTTGCGGGTGAAACTACATTGACGTTTTCAATCGTCAACAAACTAGCGACTCCACAAGGAAATTTGTTTTTAACATATTAGAACTCCGAATTCATGGTTTCACAGATCAAGAATAGTAATCTCAAGGATACGTAACTCGAATGATTGTGCAACAGGGGGAAGTGAGCGGATTTAATGGAAAGATGACCATGAATTTGGGAATAACTCATGAAAAGTGTTAAATATGAGGGGTTTTACCATTGTATGAATAATCATTTGACTGGAATATGCTCTTGAATTGAGAGAGGAAAACTTATATATTTTCTCTTAAGATCTCAATGGATGAAGAACAGGCAAGAAGAAGTGGGAAACAACCAATTCCTTGTAAGACAACAGCGGAAATATGTAACAAATTCAAAGGTCCTTCATAGGAGAGATCATAACAGTTGTGTAAGATTGATTGTTATTGACTAACAATTCTTTTCCAGGGGTGTCACTATGGCAGAGTTGATCGAACATTCTATTTTGATTAAACACTCAAAGATGATAAAGACCAAAATTGAAACAGAAGTAATAATGCAAAAATTAAAACAGTAGTACTAAAAGACAAAAATAAAATGCAATAAGAAAATAAAAACTCAACTTAGAAAGAAGAAATTAAAGTGATGTAAGGCAGAAAACAAAAAATAAAGAAGAAGCACAAAACCGAAAGCAAAGCTAAGCTACTAGTATATATAAGAATCCAATAAAAAAAAAAAACCTTTCACATTGGTCCCTCACAATACTTCAAGCGAGGACTATTAGTGCTATGAGAAAACCATCATCTTTGTAATTCCTTTAAAATTTCCGAGTTAGTATCCAACACAAAAGTAATCTGGAAATGACCCAACACTTGAAATTCTGACATAACTATCAACCTTTGGATGCATATGATTAAATCATCAAGATCAACATGGAGACTGACCAATTCATCGAAAGTTGTGTGTATAGGCCCCTTTAAGGCGATACTTGTATCAAATAAGCCAGAAGGCAGGTAATTGTAAGACATAGAATCACAATTAGTAATACAAGTGGTTTTGTGAATATTTGCCTCTTCTACCTCGATTTTACTGTAACCAAACAAACTGTCAAGTAAGGGCTCCAAGTGTAACTCTACAACCTGTTGTAGAAACATTTTCATGCGAAAGGATTTCTCGTAATTGCTTGCCTGAAAGTTTGAATACTAATGTAGGTTATAATATTATCAATGGTCTTCGAAACAGGTTCCCATTTGGAAACCCATCTAGGGTGGACTAAAAAAATCATTTCAATCCTTGAGAAATTCCTCGACTCCCTACGAAAGGTTGCTTTTAGTGCAGATTTAACAAGTCTTTGTTTTTGCCTAGTTGGTTTCATAGTATGTTGAACAAGACCTGGATAAAAACCATGAAGATCCATATTACACCAAGCAAAAACCTTTTGAAATCCACCAAGTAATTCAACAGGATTCATTTCTTCTTTATCCAAACCCTGGACATTTATTTTGACGTGCGGTGAGGATCCAGGTGTCCTAATGTTCCTGGAGATGGCTTCAACCACATTCAGTTGTAACTCCTCTTCCTTTTCTTTATTGCCTCCTACACTAAAAAACAATGAACCCTCAAGAGGACTCGAGCCCTCAGGAATCTTATTATTTTCCATGGATATAGTTTCCTCGGGCTTAAGAGGTTCATCTTGGATGATAGCACAAATGCTCTCATCATCAGGGAGGGCCTTCCAAGATCCTACATGGTCAGGAAAATATGGACGATGCTGATATTAGAAAGCGTAATCAGGCTAGTGAGGCAAGAGTTGCTGAGTAGGGGAGGCTGCAAAGACAACTAATCGACCAACTATTGAATTCAACTCCTTCCTAACATGGGTAATGTTAAAATTTATAAGGTTCGAGACAAGTGCCCAAACAGTTTGGGAGTATTGTTCCATCAGCTTGTCACTAGGAGAGCATGCCTTACGTAGGTTCACAACAAGCTCAGAATTTCCAAAAACTGAAAGGTGACCACAACCAATATTAAGGGCGTTCTCAATGCCTAACAACAAGGCTTTGAATTCAGCGACATTGTTTGAGCAAGCAAACTCCAACCTGTATGACAAATTATGAATTTTTCTTGCAGGGGAAACCAAGATAATACCAACCCCGTTACCTTAGTTAGAGCATGAACCATCAAAGTGCATACGCCATAATTCATCATCTGAATCAATTCTTTCCAGAGGAACATTATCCTCTTCAACAAAGATGGAATATACTCCTATGTATTCTTCGATATAGTTTACGCTAGATTGCGGAACACTCTTTATGTAGGGTGAAATTCTTACTTCTCTCAGGACTATAATGTTCTTTCCATTCCTAGGAATGGATAAATGTGTCCCATTGAGAGAGAGGCATCCACCTGTTAGGGCTTGCCAATCTCTTCCCAAGATAATTGAATAATTGCATATAGGCATATCAATCACCTAAATGTTGAGGGTTGTCCTTATCTCGAGGTGAGTGCATAAGACCAAGGTTATGTCTTTAATCTCAACTATGTTTGTTTGTTGTAGACTATTATAGGAAAGCATGCTTCAGGCATTTTTTTTTGTACAAGATAAGCCTAGCTCTTCCATAATAATCTTCGACATAACACTTGGGATTGAACCACCATCAATGAGGCAACAATGGGGAATTTTATCCATGATCTTTACAGAAATATAAAAAGGGGGGTTTTTTATAGGGTATCTGAAGTTATGTACACCTACTTTATTTACAAAAGAATCCTTTTCGCTTACCTCTTCAGAAAGATTGGCCACAACAAAATCCTTTCCTTCCATGAATTGTTTCATATGCATCTGTTGTTCAAGGACGACAACCATGTCTAGGAGGGTTTCATCTTCTTTGATGTTAGCCAATTGATTCAAGATATTGTATTTTGAAGAAGGAGGAGGAGGAGTGATTCATTGAGTCTCGGGAATTTTAGGAACCTGGGGAGCAACAGCGATTGAGGATGAGCTCGAGCTAGAAGAACTGCGAGGAGGGTCAAACTTGCCTTTTGGGGCATAGCCTTTGTTTCTGGTATTGATAACCATGACATCTTCTGGCTCAGAAAAATATAGGACAATGATAGTGGCTTCTGGTATTTTACCAAAGATCTTGTCTCTGGCACTCTTCCTTACCTCACATGTGGTTTCTTCATGGCGTTCCTCGTAAAAGTTACACCAACTCCTAGGCAGGATATCTTTGGGATGAAAATTATTTTCAACCAGACTTCTAAAAAGAGGGGCAGAAGAGGATGAAGCTCCAGGGGTGAGAGGGGAGACAGTACCCTTCAGCTCAAATCCTATCATATGATTGTTCATATCTTGTACTAGTTGTAGGAGAGTGGACATGTCTATCTGTATAACCGATTGTCCCTGTGGTAGACCAGTTCGTTCAAGTTGTTCTTCATATTTTGAACAAGTGTGGAGAGAAGAACTGAGATTATCAATGGCCTTTTCTTCAAGCCTATGACAGTAAGGAGAAGTCAATGCATCATAGTAATGCATAAAGGCGTCATGTTTCTGAGGGCGGATAAGTTCGGGGATTTGATTATACAACTTGGTGAAGCGCAAGTTGAAAGACTTGATGGTCTCACCATCTTTGTAAGTGATGTTATTGTACTCCCTTAACTTCTCAGCAGGGCTTTTGGATTTCCCGTAAGTGGATCTAAACCAGTATATTAATTCGTCCCAAGTAGACAAGATCTTAGGAGGAAGGTCAAAAAAATCGTCCGCAGCCTTCCCTTCCAAGGAATTGACCAATAGGCGCATGCAAGTATCGTTGTCGTTGGCCCCTATGTTATTGGTACTGATAGTGTTATTTCCTAAAAAATTAGTCAAATGCTCTTTAAAATTTGGAAGTGGACGAGTAGTAGGAGATAGGTTAAGAGGAGAGGACATATTCCATGGTGTAGTTGTGACATCTTCTTCCAATTGAAAAATTCCATACTTCTTGATGACTTTGGTGGGGTTTGTAGTAGATTGGACGGGGATATGGTGGTTGTACAAGCTACCAATCACCGATGGTGATGAATATTGGGAACATGGAGCACTTCCAGTGCCACGAGATCCACCACTAGATGCCATCTTGTGGATGATATATGAGGGAAAGAAAGAAGAGATGGATGAATCAGATAAAGTTCTCCTTAGAGCATTTTGTTGGGCAGATAACACAATGTTTATCCTTCCTATCTCAACAATAGGAATGATTTCGGGTGACAAGCCTCTTCTTCTTCTAGAAGCACGAGAATCAAAGGACATGAAAGAATGGCCGAAACTAAAGAAACAAAAGATTACTGTTGATTTCTAGGCTGCTTACATCTAGCTTCCAATTGTTCTTGAGTACTAATATCTCGTTCAAATGTTGCCCAAGAACGATTAAGCTCAACATGGGTCCTAGCAGTGTCTAAAGTAGTATGAAACAGGTTTAAAGCAATGTTCATCTGGTCTTGGATACCAGGCTAAAGATTAGGCTGTCTCGCAACATGAATAGTCATTAAAATAAAAACAGTCAAAGAATCAAAATCAGAAAAAGAAAGATGTATCGATGAAAATCAAGTATAAAATTTAACCAGAGAGATATCAAAGATCTCCCCAGTATGGTCACCAAATAAACGTTGAGGAAGAGATATGAATAGATATTACTCAAGCATTTTGAGACTTTAATTGGCTAAAGTAAAGTAGACCAGAGTATCACCCTTGTTTATATCCAACAAACATAATATCCTAACTCACAAGTATTAATTACGAGTGCTTAGGCTAGTCTTTTATCAACAAAACGCTTGCTAGAAATTCACTTTTTATGTATTTTCTGAATATATCAGTTGCTAAAATAAATACAAGAACATAATTAAAGACACCAAGATGGTAATTGAGACAATTGGGACATAAAGAAATCCTTTATTTCATTCCAATTCACCAAAGAGTCATTTCCTTTACAAAATCTCATACAGAAATCTTGGACCAAAGTCAAACTTAGACATCCCCGATGGAACATACAAAAGGACCTCTGACAGAAAACCAAAACCGAACTCTAAAAAATGGATTAGCTTGCCACAGATTGTTTCCCACTCGACTCTACATAATAGCCTTTGTCAATCATGAAAACTAATTCACAAACAAACAAGTGTACACAAACTATCAAAGATAGATCGACACCTCTGAAGAACAAGTGTCTGAATGATTTGATTCAACCCTGAATATTTTTTTCTACAATAAGACCCTGCTATCATAAAATAAAATTAGGATATGATGAATATATGAATGAATGAAAACT
>ML795185.1:41425-57348 GCA_009831015.1 Picea engelmannii
AGTAGAAAGATCAAAATAATCAAAACCCCACATGCCACGCCTAAAATGACAATTGACTATACAACCAACAGTTGTCATTTATACACAGGCTATGCAAGAGTAAATGTCCAAGGCAATGTAACCATGCCACTATAAAAGAAAACATCTCAATGCGACTTAAAATCCGAGCCAAATACTCGACACGACTGTCATCAACAATGGTCAATTTCAATAAATAACATGCTTAAAAACTTTGAGGGTATCACTGAGTATAAAAAAACTATCCATACTGCACACATAATGCAACCAACGAAAGTCCACAATACAACATTTCTACTTGTCACAATGAACACATAGTCGTGCCAATAAATCAACATATCGTGTTGGGGTTGTGCGCATAAATAAGTCGTTGGTTCGTTTAAGTGACACCGTGATTCAATCAAAGCTGTGCGCACCCAGGTCTATTCAACCAACAACACAAGGATGTCGTGGATATGCCTTCTATAGTTATCTAGTTCGATTATCATTCGGCCCTAGGGAAACCATAGTTATCATGCTCATGTTTCATTTGCAAAACACCATATGTAGACGCGACCTGTGTGATCAACCCTAAGCATTTGTGACCACTGTCAGCCATCAACCAAATCACCATAAGTGAAAAAATAGTGAATGTACATCAACCAACAATTCTCCACTATGGTACAAAAAAAAATCAATCGACCGAACAAGTCGTGGTAACTGTGTATACCCACGCATCCAATCAAAACGGGAAAAGGACCTTCCATTAAAAAAAAATGAGATCTTTGACATCAGGTGGGTGACTATGAACTTTAGAAGTGCAATGGCAATGTAAGTTTCATGCTATTATCACGGAGGCATTCACGAAAACCCATACCAACATGACTGTTATACGACCAACGGGTGAGCCCGTATTCAAAGTAATAGACCACAATAATCAGGAACAACTTAACAAGCTTGACAGTCTCCCTATGCAGCTCCATTCTGGAGGGTTAAGGGTTTTCACGGTAGCCGTAACAGGAGGAAATGCACCAACTATAGTGACTTTGAGGCCAAAAGTGTACGCACAAAGAGGATTATGATTCGCTTGTGAACGAGAGGCAGTTCCTTGACAGGGCCGAAACAGAAAACATGGCCCTAGTTAAACAAAAGAATTGCAAATAAAACCGTCCAACCATGATTTAAAAAACCTTTCACCAAAACCCAGTGATAACAAGGAGATATCACCCAGGAAGACCACCAACTCCCATGAACTCAAAACAATTATAAGCAGAAACATCCATTTTCTATTCAAAACCAAAATTCCACACAGTTGCAGCACTCAGAACAAACACAAACCCACACAACTGAGCCAAAAACATTTCATAACTGGAGTGAAGTCAAGAATGGCCAAAAGAGACATACATGTTAATCAAAACCCTTAAGATGAGAGGAGGTCGAGCGGTTTCACCTTGCTAAAAATCCGGAGCATGAACACAATAGCCAAATCAAACAATAGTCTGACTAGGGTGGCGACCAACGGGAAGGGTAAAGGTGACGTGCAGTAAATGCATGTCGCCTCCACCCATATCTCATTCACTCCATAGTACATGCCAACGAGCCCCCCATTAACACCATTAATTAACCCTTGCATCGAGAACATGAACATATTTAAACCATAGCATAATCCAAGTTTCATATAACAATTCAACCATTTGCATTGTTACTTTGCCAAATGCACCACCCATGTTTATATTCCCAATATAACTCAAATAAATTGCTTGACCACTATACAATCTAAATGATCATGTATAGAATCATCACCAATATCGTGATCAACATCAACCCGAAACATAACATACTCACCATACATATAGACTATATAAAATCGCAAGCCATCACTTCCATGTGCCACCAAAATTTCCACCATATGCATATAAAATGTATTTTAACAAAATTTCATAGCCATTTCCTTGTTATCTAGGACTTAATTATCAACAAGTATTTTCATGCATGTAGTATTGCAGAACTAGGTCTCTTTTACATTAGATATAGTACTCTTCTCTTTCTCAAAACTGCCTTTCTACAATTTTCACTAACATATTTATTATGCAAGTGTAATAAGAACAGACCGTAATGATATTGATGAGTAGCATATGTTGTAGTAGCGTAAGAAACCAACCTTTCATAAGCTCATTTATAACCAATAACAAAATATATTCATCAACCATGTGTCGCACATCCTCTCAACATAAAAAATGCACATATATGCTCTCTAATAGTTCAAGGGGGTCCCACCTACTAGTATTATTTAGTTTTAATATAATAGGCTTAAGCAACACTTTGCGGGCGAAACTACGTTGACATTTTCAATCGTCAACAACTGGTAGTGACTAGATTAAGAAGAATGTTCCTTGTTTCCCAGAGTCACTTAGTTGAGTGTGTGGCTTTTAGCACTTGATACCTGTAGCATCATTCCCAAAATACTTAGATAGAGTGTGGCTCAGACAGTTGATGATGTGTCATGACAGATGATGTTGATGTTGATGATGATTTGATAAAACCCTTTTAATAGATAAATTTTTCAACTTGAGAACATTTAGATGGTCATTCTGAATAACTCCCTAGTTAAGAGGGAGTGTTGAATTTTTGTAACTATGGTCGGTCTTCATAATTTGTTTGTAAAGCATATTTTTATGCTCGAGAAAAAAGAAAATTATTTTTGAGTCAAGTACTCTTTTGAAATTTTAAGAGGGAAATTTTAAATTTGTAAAATTGAATTTTTGGCTTCAATTGTACAAGTCGGCCCAAACTGAGAATGAATTAGTATAAATATAACCCTGATCTCTTCATTTTGTATATACAAAAATTCATTTTTCACAAGAGAAACTGCAGTTACTATACATTTAATGATTCTTGAAGCAACTGGGCATCTCAAGCGAAGTCTTCTTGGCATCTTGTCTTTCGTCCTTTTCTCTCTTCATCTTCATCTCACACGCATGGAGTCTCTCTCTCTCTCTCTCTCTCTCTCCTGTGCACATATTTTCTGTGCATCTCCAACAACTATTGTTGGATTTTCTAAGGCCAAAATTTCTAGGGTTTGTCTTGAAGGCTGAAGACCAGGTTCTAATGGTTTCTCTTGTTGTAAAAAGAATTTATATATTGAAAAGGATTGTTGGGTTTTTCCCCTTTGTGGGTTTTCTCAGGGTAAATCTTGTGTCTTTCTGTGATCTCTATTATTATACCGTTATATTGTTCTACTGCATTTATACGATTGAATTTATTAAGTGTAATTTCTTAATGATATATTGAAAAGTGAAAAGGAAGTTTAACATCATTAGAAGTAATTATCAGTATTTCAAAAATATTGTTCATAGATCCATTGTACTAAGAATTTCAACAGTTACAACCGAACAGGGACCTATCAGACCTATCATCCTCAAGTGAGGGAATTTCTGGAGGGAGGGGGGAAAGTGTTACGATGTCCAACACATATAACATGGCTAGGTCAACTAGAGGTGAAAAGGTTAGAAGAAAATTCCTTAGGCACATGGAATTTTTTATTCCTGAAGGAGGTTCATGCTCATATGATGATGAGAGCATAGGTGACATCGAGTTTCCTTTGAGGTAAAAACATCTTTTGAGACCATGGGTATCCAATGAACTTCCTCAGTTGGACATTGACTTATGTGTCAATGAGAGGATTTATCGCATTACTCCATCATCCATACATGGTCTAGGCCTATTCTCCATGGATGGCATAAAGGTGAAATATGGAGAACTTGTTGAGGTGATGGAGTATGTCGGACCATGCTACAACTATGGATATTGGTTGAGGTTGGTACGATATATGCCAAGTATGAGGAGATATGCAGTCACTACAAATTACATACAACTAAAATACAATGATTAGAATAAAGGAGCAATGGTGTATATTGATGGAAGCCGAAAGGAGTTGGGAAATATTGCAGGTATTATTAACAATACAAGGCTAGGAAAAACAAGAAATAAACTCAATTGTATATTTGAGGGGAGTGAAGGAAATATAATATTTCTATGTTCAGTGAAAACAATAGTTGCAAGGGAAGAGTTGTTGATCGATTAAGATTTGAATCGAATCGGTGGAAGCAATGCTATTATGGGGGTAAACATGTTCTACCAGTATACCAAACCTGTAATTAATGTTTTCCTTTTTATATCTGAAACATACATTTTAATAGCTCATGCTTCTTAAATTATTTTCTTATAACATTCTAAATTCTCATGCATCTTATATTGTGGTAGGGTGATCATGGGAAGGCATCAACTAGCTCAGAGAAGGTATAATAGTGACTTTCATATCAATTCTTTCTTAGAATAATTTAATTAACATGTTTATTTGTTGATGTATAAAAGCACACCATCGAAGCAGGATGATCTGTTGAATGAAATATATTATTCCGTCAACTCAGTGGAAACAATTAAAAAGGCCTTGAAAAATGAAAATATGGAATACATTGAATTGGCTAAGTCTAAGCCACTTACAAAAGAGGGAAAAAAAGGATGGAAATTTTAAGACAGGATATAGAACAATTTGGGGTAAGCGCAATTTAAAAAAAAAAAAACTATTTCAAACATATATTGATTTATGAAATTTTTGTATGATACCATTATATGAGCAATAATCTAACATTTGTTTCTATAGGAAATTTTCCATTCGTTGATTGGGGAACAACCTAGTCATGGGGACGTTGTTGGTGGTAGTGATGCACAAACCCCACATCGTCCTAGCATGATCCACATACCTGTGAGGCTATTTTCCTCTCCGTCTGTAGCTGAGAGGATTGAAACTCCTGCGGCCCATGAGATGCCCCCACCGCACATGCTAGATCGTGCTCATGAGGGTCTACAGGGTGAATTTCATGAGGATATTGGTTCTCACAACTAGATCACCATTTTTATCCTGAGGCAACATGTGTTCAAAGCTCGGGAACACTCTCCATGAACTTGTTGGTGGACGAAAAATTGGTTCCCTTGAAGATACAACAAATCCCAGCTATTTTTGAATATGTCAAATATTTCCTACCATGTGATTGAAACCTACAGATTTCATATTATTTTAATGTAATTATCATATCGTTTTTCAAGAAACAATATTTTTTATAGGACCTTGCATGACAAGACTCTATAGATCTTCGGGCCCACCATTCGCACACGATGGAATCCCTAGAATAAATATTTGTGAAATAATATTATAGACCATATGGTTGGCATGTTTGGTGATATATTCAACAAATATGAAACCACCTCAAAGGTCAATACATATTTGAGATATTTCATAGATGAATACAGGGTTCAATTGAAAAAGAACCCCAAGTATGATTGTCCTCTATCCATTCCCGAGAGAGAATGGAAGAATATACAGGAGGACACTAAGGAGAGCACATTGAGAAGTGAAGGGAAGACACCACCTGGAAGTGAAAGGTAATATATGATATTTTGAATTGAATATGCTCAATTTTGTGTAATTCTATAGAAAAAATCGTGATATATTATAACATACTTGAAAATTTTAGTAGGCTCCCAAACACATCAAAAGCAACAAAGGGAAGATTAGATAAACATGGACAATACAAATTTTTCCAAGGTGGTTACTTGAGATTAAGAGCTAGAATTGTAAGTATCGAATACATTATTCATGTTAAACAAATAATCATCATGTAAGATTTATCTAATTACAACTAGTAAGTAAAAATCCATATGTTATGCCATGTGATGCAGGGGGATAAACACAATAGTGTCGCCACAAAATAATACTTTATGCTTGGCTTCAAGTTCAACTTTCAAGTTGTGGTGTAAAATCGGCAAAGGAAGGGATCAAAGACACAATCTGACCCTTCAAATGAGTTGGTAAATTAAATGGCAAGATTGTGGTTGTTGATTAATTGTCCAATATATTGACAATTGATTTTACTCATCAATTAATCATGTCTTTATTTATTTTAAGCAGGAAAGCAACACCGGTTCATTTGATGGTGATGGACAACAATGCCATGATACTAGTAGTTCACAAATCCATGATCATGGTATGTATGTCTTTAAAATAAAATATATAATATGGTGATTATTGATATTTCCTTTAGATGGTCATGTAATTATAAATTTTCTTGTTTCAATGACAGAGCATGTAGATGAGGGTGCTCAGAGAGGAGAGGAACCAATAACAATCCAACCAATGGTCATGTCCACTACTCCTCCAGGTAAAAAACATGGTAATGATATTCGTACTAATGAAACACTGCTATGAATAATAACTAACCATGTCCTTTTAATGTTTTTTGTTATTGTAGTGGATTCCCCTGCAGTGCATCAACATCCACATCCTACTACTAGAAGTAGTAGAATGATTGAGATGACCGACCATCACTTTCCTGCAGTAGAAAAATACCCAATAGTTTAAGGTAGAGATTGAGACAATCATAATGATGATACACTCATGCGTTTTATTAAAAAGAAGAAACAAAAAAAGAAGTGATTGTACATATTTCCAGGACAAATTTTATTAATATAAATTATTGAGTGTACAATTTTTTGTTTTGCTAGTTGTGTGTGCACTGTGGACCTTGTTGAGAAAAAGATATGAAATGATCTTACTTAAGCATTTTCAGATTCTGCTTGGCTAAAGAAAAATAGGCAGGAATATCACCCTATGTTTATAGCCAACAAAAATAACATCCTAACTCACAAGTATTGATTACAAGTGCTTAGGCTAGTTTTTTATCAGTAAAAATCTTGCTGGAAATTCACTTTTTATATGATTTTCTGAATATAACAGTTGTTGAAATAAGTGTAGAGATAGAAGCAAAGAAACCAAAATGATAATCAAGACAAACGAGACATAAAGGAATCCTTTATTTCATTCCAATTCACCAAAGAGTCATTCTTTTTACAAAACTTCATACAGAAATTTCGAACCAAAGTCAAACTTAGACATCCCCGATGGAACATACAAAAGGACCTTTGATAGAAAATAAAAAACTCAACTCTAAAATTTGGATCATATTGCCACAGATTGTTGCCCACTCGACTTTACACAATAGCCTTTGTCATTCATGAAAACTAATTCACAAACAGACAAGTCTACACAGACTATCAAATATAGATCAACACCTCTGAAAAACAAGTGTCTGAATGATGTAATTCAGCCCTGAATATTGTTGTCTACAATAAGACCCTGCTATCATAAAAAATAATTAGGCTTGTGATAAATTAAAGAATGAATGAAATATGAACTATCTCAACATAAACTCAAAGAACAAACATTAGTATGCTTCTCCTTCTATCCTCCTCTTGTTCCTCCCTTTCCTTTTTCCTTTAAGCAAATTAGAATTGGTTGAAGTAGTTGAACCACCTCATTAGTTAAGTTCATTAAAAGACTCAATCAACTTTTTAGTTAGGGGGAAAAGTAATAATCATAATAAGGGTTGTAAATAAATAATAAATAGTAGGTGGGACCCCTTGTGACTCCCTTTATCTCTTAACAATCATAACATAATAGTTAATTAAGCAAAACACCCCTCCTTGTGACTCCCATCATCATATTAACATTTGAAAATTTATTTCAAAATATTTGAAATTATTTTCAAAAAAATATATTACTCATATATCCAAAGAAAACATGTTGTCCAAAATTTCGGAAGTCAACTGTCATCAACAATAAATAACATAAAAACTCAAAAACCATATTTCCCACTCTGAGATGCAATATTTCCTTGATTGTTTTTGTCATCCTTCGATTTTTCTGAATTTGTCTTTGGTTGTGTTGGGCCTTTAGGCCTAATCTCATTGATCACATGAGAACAATCATCCCTCAAATGCATCCGGGAAGACACAGATTTATCAGAGCCATTGGAGAGAGAGGAAGGGGTAGCAGTGGCCTTTCCTTTGTCAAGGGCATGGTGGGTCTCGGTTTTCAACATTTTTCTAGCATGAGAGGACTGAACTGGTGAGTGGACAGGTGCATCTTAGGCAATCTGGTTAAGAGGCGGGGGAGAAGGTAAGGACAAATTGGGCCAGCCGCAATGTTGGGAGACTGTCGGGTGGACAATCTCTTGCCATCCATCATTTTTGGGAACCTCGGGTTGCAATGAGACATGAGGGGGCACAGGAATACCGTGGGTTTGTGGATCTTGGAAGGGAGGCCTTTTAGGCCTAGGTTGGACCACTCCTTTCCCAATCCAATTGAAAAATCCAACCTGAAACAATTGGCCTAACTCTTGTGAGTCAACGTCAAAGTGTATGGAGAACCTTGGCCTTCTTGGGCCTTTGTTCCAATTACCTCTCCCTTGGTTGCCTCTGCCATGGCTATCTTGGCTGAAAAAACTCATTCCTGCATGTGTGATTGATTAGAAAATAGTCCTTTTAACAACCATACATGACAACTCTTAAAAAATATGAAATATATTTTAGTTCAGCAACATATCAAACTCATGAATCCAAATCCATATAATTTTTTTAACTGTTGTCGGTGAGCAGGGGATGAACAAAGGTTTTGGGATATGCGAGGGGTTTGTATTGAGAGAAAAATGATAAAATGAGGGGGAAATAAACATGGTTACTTCTCAAATAACACAACAATTAACTATAATGCAAATAGAAGAAAATAACACTATAATCCAATCAAGAATTTGTGACTCCAAATTGCTTCAATACATAATTCCTCTTAACTGTAATTAAATTTTAGAACAGGGAGTGAAAAATGAATGTGGGAATGAAAGGGGGTTGTAATTAGCGGAAAGAGAAATAATGGTGGGGAAAGAGAGCGGGTATTGTTCATAAAATTAATTAAGTAATCCACACAATCATTCCAAATCAATGTAAAAAGATCAACACCAACCAAAAATATCACTATGCCAAAAGAACAACTATTGTGTAAAATTTAAACAATTTTGTGCATTAACTTGCTCATTGTTCGTAGTCAATATGTAACACAGTGTCACCAAAACAAGATAGTATGCATTCCACAACAAACTATAGAGAAGCTCTTCTCTTCTCATTTATCTGTTTAACATTTTAAAACAATTTCCAAATGAATACACAGTCAATTACTTCCACTTTGTTCAACGCCAACTCATCAACCACTGCCAATTATTTCAATCATCAAACACAGACATAAAAAATCATACTTGATCTGATCCTCTAATTTATTTAATAATTAGATTGTAATGAAATTATACTGTCATAGATCATGTGCTTATCTTTGCTAGGAAACATGATATTCATCAATACACATAACGGGCAACCACATACATCCATCAATATTTGACTTGTCATTAAAAATCACAGGAAGCCATCACCATTTAACACATATTATGCTGTGAAACACACAAACATTCGACAAAACGCAAGAGCACTTCTGTGACTGCACAAGTCCAACTACCTTGAATCTAAAAAACCATAATGTTGGGTTATCAATAAATATAGCGAGGTAGCAACAGTAAGCGTCATCAAATTGCAACAAAACCATTTTGTTTTAAAACCCCATGACCATCTCTAAGGGAGCGACCAATAATATCCATAGCATACATAGTGGATGGGCATCCCATAATCCCCATGATTGCAATAATCCCATGGAAATTAAAACACACAGTCATAATAATCAACAACTCAACCTAACATGTTGTAGGAATGCCACACATATCCACGCATCATGCAGGAAGCAATGTTGTGACTTAATCAATTAAAAACAATGTTAGGTTATCAATTCAATAATCACAAGGACAACTACTATGTATTCGATTTAAAAAATCATCCAATGAACCATGTTGAGTTTATCCATTCAATTATAATAAAAAATGCAGTGACTAGATACCAAAACCAACACCACTGTCACACAATCAATGGGGTGAGCCAGTAACCAATTCTGTCGACAATACACGACCAATCCATAATAACCCATAGTATACCCGACAGGCCATAACGGTGCCCTCTATCAACACTCGGGCTTGAGAAATCAAGGGTTTTCTTTGTGGACCAACACATGGAGACTAGAGTCGACTCCCCCCATCGGTGAAAACCTCTGAGACCAACGGTGCACACACAGGGTATAACACAAATGACTTTACATACAGGGTGACAATTCCCGTGACAGGAGAGGCTATGAACAGAGGAGCAAGGCTCCATTTTGGCCCTGTGATGATACTTAGCACAGGCAGGGTATAACCCTTGTGGCTCTCCCAGCCAACCAACTAACAACGCTTAGATGAAACAGAGCCGAGAAGAAGCAATATAAACCACTGCACGACCATTATTAGCATGAACAACCCAATACCCAAATGAAAAATGCGCAGTGACACAAGGTGCTTCCAACCCATTAAACCCCATAAAAGCCAAAGACTGGGTATGGTGATACGAATGCGTGAAGACAACCAACCACTCTAGACCAAACGAAACCCTCCAACTAAAACCAGCAAGGACGACAGAGAGCCTTTATGGCTGCTAATACTCAGAACAACCAGTAACACTATGACCTCAACCATTCACAACGAAAGCCACCAACGATTCATTCCAAAAAAAAATCACAATTTGACACAGTTTCCATACTTAAGGAAAGAACAAACCAATACATCCAAGCCAATATCTATTTCATAACCAAAGCATAATCATCGATGGAAAAAAAAAAGACATACCTGTAATCAAAAGCACCTTAAAAATGCGAGTTGGTCGAGCAGTTCTCCCTCTGCTTGAAATTCGGAGCCTAACCACAGAAACACAGTTGAACAATAGCCGACTAGGGTGGCATCCACTGGAAGGAGTAAGGGTGGTGTGCATTAAATGCACGTCGCCTCCATCCCAGTCAATTAATTCCTTAGTACACGCCAACAAGCTTCCATTAGCTCATTCAATTAAACCATGTATTGAAACCATCACCCACTAATTTCAAATAGAACGACCCATATCACATTCATCCATTTCCAACTTATGCCATAACATAAATCAACCATATTTCATATAACTCAATCAAATCACATAGCTATTAACTTGTTATCTAGGATTTATCAACGATCATTTTAATTTCAATGCATGTAGAGTAGTATATTAGCATAGTTTAATTCCTTCCTTTTGCATTTGTTTATATTTCTTTTTCCCTTTCCCAACTTCTCTTTATTGTTTTGTTACTAACATGTCTCTTGTGCAGGTGTCCCAGTAATGGATCCAAGAACAGATAGAAATGATAACAATGGATAACATAGGTTGTTGTGACATAAAATTTGAACCTAGAGCAGCAGAAAAAAACATATAACATGCCTTATCCATCATCCAATTGTCACTATTAGAACCAACACATAATAGGCCCTATCCATCGCCAATAAAAAAATATCTCATCAACCATGTAAGCAGTGTCGAACAGTTGCACAAACATCAAATAAGAGCCCGATATTATCTCCCAATCTACAAGGGGGTCCCACCTACTAGTATTATTCCTATTGTAGCTTATAATAATAGGCTTTAGCAATACTTTGCGGGCATAAAACCTCGTTGAGATTTTGAATCATCAACAGACCTCATATGTTATGTATGCATGTAACATCTTGATTTTGTTTACCTTTAATTCTTTTTTTTCTACTTCTTATGAATGATTGGATATGGGGAATTGAGAGTGATGTGAGAGGGGGGGGGCAAGGGACCAAACACGCTTCCACCTTCACGTGGTTGGTCTTGTTTAGAAGAGAATAAATTATTCTCAAAACCAAGAGGAGCTCATTCATGAGGTATTCCCCTTTAGTATTTCTAGAGCATCATACATATTTAATTATTATTCAGTCATATAACGTTTAATTCTATTTGTCAAATACAAGATCATTCATATGTAGTTATTATTCAATCATTTAACCTATTATTGTATTTGAAAAATTCAGGTTTGAAGGGTGGTCACCTCCACGATCCACAATGCATTTTCGACAAGGTATATTCTGCCCATGTTTTTCTATTCTTGCTTTGGTTGTTTTTGATGTGTCTAGGAGCCTACGGAAAACAACCAAGGAAAGAATAGAAAACATGGGCAGCACATGAATATTCCCAAAGATTAATGGACAACTTAATGGCGAAGATTGGACATGGAACAACCTGAACACGCTCTGTTGGGCAACTGGCTCTATTCCAGGTTCTATGATGGAGGACCGGGTATATTGTGTTTGCCGCAAATGTCATTTCTATAGTAGTAAGCAGAAAATAGAACAACAATAGAGTTAACAATTTTTTATATATGTATTTTCTGTGTTAACAACAATAAATTTAACTGTTTATACAAGTTCATATTTTTTTGATATTCTATTGATTGTTTTTTCTTTTTGTAATTGTAGGAAAATCATTTTTTAGTGACAACAATTCATGATTTAATCAAGCTATGTGAAATCACCAAGGGATTAAAGGACAATAAAGATGTAATTGCAAGTAACATCATGTATGTATAGTCTTATCATGTCAATGATTTGATATTTTTTACCTATTTAAGCATCAAGTATGTTTTTTTAAACATAGGCATACAATGTTGATCTCTTATTTCTTTCTTATTTTCATTTTTCTTACTAGGGTTTAATTATAGCATGATTAGAGCATGTGATTACAAATTTATTTCTCACTTGAATCTATTTGTTTAGCTCAGATCCCACCCAACATTTATCAATGTTGGGTTTTTGGTAGGTTCCCTCCCACCCCATATGTTCTCTAGATCAAATTTGCTTCCTTTGGAGTACACCCTCCCACCTATATCTTTCTTGGTTCAAACCTTAACGTCTAAATGAAAAGGAGTAATACAAGATATTATTTCTCTAATACCAAATGATAAGCAACAACTTAATTGCAAAACGAATTAGAGATAGAGACGAGATAAAACTTGTTGTTGGCAATAAAAAGAAAATATAGAACCATGAAAAAACCCAAAAATTAGAGTAGATGATAACAACTTTCCCACTTTATTAATGAGGTAAGTTCCCTTATTATAGGATTAAATAGATCTCCAATTCCAAAACCTTAATCTAAGGATTCACATCACTCACTATTACATATGACCAAATTTGCCATGATTTTTCATTGCAATTTCCACACTTATCCGTCACAATTTCCACGAAAGCAAAGACTATTTTTCATCACTATATCCACGAACCAGGTGTTCATGTAAACAACAAATAAATCATCCCTCCATGTGTCATCACCATCAATATAGGTTCACCTTATAAATCGTGGCAATAGCGACGAAACTTCATTGCAATATAGTTGGATAACTTGCACCTTCTTTGACGCTTTATCGATTCGATATCTACTTATTTGACATTGTGGGCATTAATTTTCTAATGCATATTGTCCATAATATATTATATGATCATTAGAACATGCATCAATAGTCTGATAGTCCATTCCAATTTCTTTCATAATCACGGATATTTCTCGATATGTGCGTGGAAAAATATTTGACGTTGCTAATAGAACTTAACCTAACAATCTACAGCCCCGGATGGGGTGACACGTTGCGAATGGATGCCACGTGGGAGCTAGCCGGGACGCAGCATTAACGCATCTACCGGCCAGCGTCCCCTCATAACATAACTCGCCATGAATAGCAGCAAGTGCACACAACCGACGAGGCTTCTCGCTCGAGGGAGAAGTACCAGCCAGGAGCGCATTATCCAGCCAGTCATTAAGGCCATGGCGGTTTGGCTCGCAATAATTTTCAATGCCTGGGTTGATAGTGCGAAGAGCCAGTCGCTTTGGGCAGCCTCTGCTCTAGTGGAACCGCAGCCTTGTCGTCGTTTCTCCGTCAATTCACTGGCACAGGGGCCGCATCTAGTGATATTGTTAGCGCTTGGGAGCAGAGCGACCTTTTGGAGAAGCACTCGGGCATTCCACCAGACCTCCGCCATGCCTAGAGCGCGAGGGAAGCCATGAAGGGGAGTGGCATGGTATACTGCGGAATCACGGTGACAGTGGAAACAAAAGTTCGAAAAAGCCATAGCAATGGCAACCCGACGGAGAAAAGAGAATCCACGAACGCCACCCATGGCGTATGTGGACGAAGAGACTCCGGAGGGGGGCATGGAAAGCGTCCCCGAGCACTTGTTGTTTACAGTGCCAGAGAATTGGAACCCGCCTTCGGATTTTGGTCCAGATAGGAGGCCCTCGTTTGCAGGCAATCCGGCAGGTCCCAGCGCCACTCGCACCGAAGAGCCTTACCCCACCTGCTACGTTGTAGAGGAGCCACCTCCAGTACCACCCATGGAGGCGACGCGGGATAATAAACAGGTGCACAGCCAGGATTCAAGCGACAGCCATAGCCAGGAGCAGTCGTTCTTAATAGACTGGGGGTGCCTCAGTCTCATTTTTTAGATGAGGAACCTACTGGACGACCAGATCTTTCGGCTTGCGCGGATCGACCAGAGACTTGACATGCTCTTTGCGGCGCATTCCAGAACCCTTCCCAAGCGAAAATGCCCAACTTGTGCGCGTGCATATGCGTTCCCAGCAAGATGGAAGCTGACAGAGGACGAGCACAAGTGCGCAGGCTAACAGGTCAATTGATGTTCAGAACTGGATTTTGTTTATGCTATAAGTTAGTTTTTAGGCCAACTAGTTTACAGTTTCCTTAGCAGTAGCTCATGATACTCAATTACATTTTCATGACTGTAAGTCCTGGTTTCCTTCGGGAAGGACGTTGCATGGTGAATTCTGTCAATTTTGGGACTAGGGTGACACATGGTAAGGGATGCCCAGCTGTCCCGGTTTCCTATTCAGGCGGGACAACTGGCATCCGAAACAGCTATTGTTTTTTGTTTAAAGTAATATAACAGGCCCCACCCCCTTTTTACTTAAAAAAAAAAACCTAACAATCTACAAAATTCTAAACAATAAGTCCATGTAAACAATATTAATCATCAATATCTCATCCAATATACTAATTTACAATTTAGAAAACAATAGCAATATAGGAAAAAAATGAACCTTTTAAGTATTCATGAACATGCAGGCATAAATAATTAACAAATTAAATACCTTAGTATCTGTGTGAGGCATGTGTTTGATAAACCATTCAAAACCTTCAGGTTCACCAACAACAATATAGAAGATAAAATATTTGTTGTTGAGCCTTCATAAAGAGGTTGACATGACTTCTCGAGTAGAGGATCAACATCATGACTATCATCCTGGTTGTCCTCATCCATTGGAGAAAATGTGTCTTGGATCAATCTATGTATCTCATATTCCTGATTTGAATCACTACCGTTATCTCCATCCATATCATCATTAATAAGTTGATCAACAGCTTCAATATTCTAATCTCGAAGTTCATCACCCTGTAAAGGAGTATTTTTGCTAGTACTTGGCAAATAACTCTCTGGAGGTCGACATTTTGGGGGCATCGTCTATATATTTAAAAACAACGTAGAAAATTTAGTGTGTATAGAAAATATAAAAATCTCGATAAGAAATATTACTAAAATTCATGACATACTGATAATTACAGAGAATAAATTAAATATTGAATCCTCTTACCAAGGGACGATATTCATAAGCCCCTTCAGCATGCCCCTTCTCCCTACAATGTCTTTAAGTTGTTGTTATTAAAAGTCTTTTTTTTTGCAAGCCTCTGCAATCATAGAAAGGAAAATAACATTTTCCATCGCCCCTCGCCTCTAATGCCGCTCTTAACCGAGCAAGGTTCCTGTCATTTTCATTCATAGTGACAAATCATTTTCCTGAAAATTAATTGTCTTACCTACACCATACCAAATAGTAAGTTGTTAATTTTTTATATTTTAGCTACTCCTTTCAATTATGATATGTTTATTTACAGTGACCTACAATCCTCACAATTATTTCTTCTAAGACATTTTGACATGCTTTTTTTTTTATTATCAATTAACTATTAAGATCGATATGCTTCAATTTGTACTTTAGAGTAGTGTGTACTGAAT
>ML795185.1:74902-90809 GCA_009831015.1 Picea engelmannii
CTATGGCTTTTATCTTTTACCAGCTGCTTTTACCTCCTGGGCCTTTAGCCCCTTCTTCCCACAAGACAAGATGTACCCTGGATGGTCATCCTAATGGCCAGACTAGGGGAATGGGATGGATGAGCGGGGTTTTAAGATGTAAGGGTGATAATATGGTGGGAGCGGACGATGGATCTGCAAACCCCCCTTGGTGGCTAACCAAAACCCATGAATACCAACTCGCTAAGCTACCCCATCAATTACCCCAACAGTGGTCAAGTGGATTAGTGTAAGATCCAAGCAGTCATCCGAAATGAAAGAGACCCAATGCATACATAAGAAGGTTATAATGATCAAATATGACACATACCATGATACCTCGGACCAATTACCTCATGGAGCAAGAGTCCTCTCTGATGCAAGCCCAAGCCGGTAGTGATGGAAGCTGGTACTACTGACAGGACAAAGCTGGCTGAGAAGAAGAAAGATGGGCCCTCCAGGGCCATGCTCAAGTCTCTCCTGCTCTTGGTACTCCATGTCTAGGACCATGTGGGCCTCGAGACATGATCTCCTAGTTATCCCTAGATAGCGGGGATAACAAGACCTAAGAGAGCTTAAAATAGTTGCGCTCGAAATGCAAAACAAAGAAGAATATTGTTGGAATCAGGCTGATAAGTTGATGGCCTTCTTCCAGGATCTTAGGCAGGTAATGACAGAACGAGATAAGGGCAAGACTCTGGCACGAAGTGTCTACACCAGGTCAAGACTCAGTCCAGGTTTTTAAATTATTTGCCAAATTTCTTCTTGTTTCCATGGTTTGGCAGAGCATAGCTCTTAGGCACGACATCACTATTTACTATTCTATAAACTATGGTATTTTCCCTGTTTGTCTTGAACATACGACAACGGTGGTTTCCCAAAAGGGCACCGCTGCCAAATATGTCACCAAAACAATCTCCTATTGGTACTTAGGACGGTGGTGGTTTCCCAACTGGGCACTGTTGTCATGCTAGTTAGCTCCTTTTCTCCTTATGTAACTGTTTTCAAGATCTAATACATAACCTAACTTACAAAAAAAAAAGTAAGTAATAACTTACTTATTACTTAATATATTTAATAATTATAATTAAGTTAGTAATTTAATTTAAATTAAGTAATAACTTAATTATATTAAGTTGTATTAAGTTAGATTAGTAATAACTTAATATATTAAGTAATTTAAATTAATAAATTAATACATTAATGTATTAATTTAGTAATTAATACATTAAGTTAGTAATTTAGAAATTATATTAATGCACTAATACTTTAACAATATTAAGCAATAGATTTTTAATAAATTATTAATTATTTACTATATTAATATATTAATTAAATATTACAATGATTAATAATATATTAATACATTAATATACATTATTACATTAATAATTAATTAATGCATTATTATTATATAGGTATTACTATACTAATGGTTGTCCCCATGGCATGTCAGTCATCAACTAGCAACAACCACTTTATAAAATTGGTTGATATACGTCGATCGACGCCATTTTCCACCTTTACAAATTAATGGTGTCGATCGGCGTATATCAACCACTTTTATAAAGTGGTTGTTGCTAGTTGTATGTTCAATTGACTTTTATTACATGTTGAAGGTTAGGTATTATTGCAACAATTTCATTATTAACTTAATATGAGTTTTGCCTTTGATTATATATATATAATCTTAAAGATAGGAAAATACAATTCTTTTTAATAATAAAAAATGTTACTTTTTGGAATTTGATTAGACAATAGGTTTGAGTCTTATTGTAGGCTTTGACATTCCCAATGTTTATAATAAATATTTCTCATTTAGTGTATTACTTTTTGACAAATAATAATCATATCCTTGACAAATAGTAATCAATTTGAAATTTAGTTGGTTGGCATTTGGCACTTGCATTTTATTGTCATCGTAAGCTTCTCACCACCATCTCTAGACCATCTTCCATCATCACCATCATTGCAGTGCCTTATTAAACTATGTTTCCCTCTTCTTCAACTATTGGAATATTGCATATTGGTTCATTATCTTTTGGAACAACTTTGTTAGATATCTTGAGGTAATCTCATATGGTTTTTCTAGTCCATTTTTTTCCCATGTCTAAATAACCGTACTTGTTAAAATGAATTCCAAATAAACCCCTCTACAATCAAATGCCATTGTTTCTTGATTATGATATGAAAATCCCCTCAATAACCCTAGATATGCCCACTCAAACACACAAAAAATTAATCTTCATTTTAACATAAAAGTTTGTCCATAGGAGTTTGCATTTCCCTACAAAATCATTCTAATATGCATATAGTATACACCCTACATATTTGAACTAAATGGCAGTTATGTTCTCTGAAAAATTTTATGTAAATTTTCTTATCACCTTTTCTCTATCCAATAGGGGACCTACAAATAAAAAATCCCCACTTCAGTCTTGTTAGAAACTGCTTTATTAAATTAGTGGTCTAAATATCCATATGTGTCTCTTCCTTGATGCTTCTAGTTATCTTGATTTAGTGGCCTTACATACCCATAGATCAATTTCCATTCTTGTAATTGTATCCAGGGAGTAGTCAAAGACATGTTTCTGATGCATGGGTCTAGATGTATAATACGTTTCTATTTACTTATTCTTTGACAATTATTGCATGCCAAGTATGTTAGATGAGGTTCTTGAAGATGCAATGTAAAGCCAAACTATTCTACTTGTTATGGTTGCAATGATTGAAGATGAATTATATATTGGATACTGGAGGCATCATCTCTCAAATGACTAGCATGATTATGGTGGTTGTAAGGAGACACCTAGGTCACACCACATAACTAGGGACAACATAGAACGCTAGGGAAATGAAACTAGGCTCATAAGTTAAACACATGTGATTACTAATAAATAATAATCCCAACATGCAAATTGTGTCACTAAACAAATCAAAGGATGTAAAAATCCAAGGATATAGAAAAAACATACATACTAACTAAAAAACTCTTTGTATCTAACTGTAGTGAATCTACGTTGATTCCATTGTCAGTGGTTTCCCTTGAAACCATAATATCCTACTTTACCCATTCCATTTTGGTCATATTTCATGTGACTAACCCTAATTATAGTATAGAGTGCACCAGACTTAGGATATTGAGCACAACCCATGAAAGATCAAATTACAATTTCTCGACACTTAACCAAATAAGTTATTTAAGATTCAAACTTTCTGGATAAAGACGATAAGTGTAATTTATTTGCACTAGCATAACAATAATAACAATGATAAAGACAATAAGTGTATTTGGAGCTCTGCTAAGTGAAAGGTCACCCACCTTAAGAGGCAAGGGTATCCTTACATATTTATTTTGATTGTGTCTTGTTTTTGGTTAATATGTAATTATATTCTTTGTATACAGGCTTTTGTCGGACATTTATATATATATTTTTAAATTATTTCCAGACGTCAAAATATCAACGCCACTTTTCGTCGATAGTTCGACTATCTGGGAATCTTTCCTACCCAAAGAAAACGTCGGACATACAACGTTTCCGTCACTTTTTCGTCGAACATTTTCACAATTTTGCGTCCCAAGTATGTCATTTTTTTGTCAAACCTTTATCAATGTTTCATGGCCCCTTTGTCATTGGGTCATCAGATGTTTATCAAATTTGCATCGCAATTGCGACAAAACAATGTTTTTCTTCCAGGCTAGGCAACGTCGGAGACAAAGGCTCCTCGTCACTATTGTGTCACAAGTTTGTAAGTGTTTCGTCGACAAGTTCGTACATGTTCGTCACCAATTTTTCAATTGTTTGTTGAACCATTTTCACTAGAGCATCGACCTTGCGACGCAACCAAGACGACCAAGTGACATGAATTTTCCAAAGTGATTGGGGCACTTTGGTCACTCCTACGATGATGATTGGCGTCAGTCTTATGACGATGCATGGACCATTGTAATTGTGACAAAATGGATGCGACAAAAAAATTGTTTTTTCCTTCTTCATAATTAGGACAATGTGGCGACGAACATGTGTCGGTAAATCATCGAAAAAATGGCACAATGTACTAGTTTGTTGGGAGGTGAGGCCATTGGAAAATCCCAAGGTGCAAAGTGCCACAGGAATTCTGATAGGAAGGTCCCAAGTAATTGTGAGTTGCCAATCTACCGGAAGTAAATTTGATGAGATCTCGGTCATTAACACTCGAGTGTTAATACTATAATTTATCGAAAAGTGGGCAGTCATGAAGGTCTACAAAGACCATAGTATGGGTAGCCAATGGAGAAAACCAATACTGAGAAACTGAGGACAAGGGGACCATAGATCTATCAGAGAGGGAGTCGATGGGTTTATAATCGTTGGATCTGGAATGATCCATACCGATGAATAAAACTTATATGAAGAGAGACATTGGTTAAATACTGTGTAGTTACATGAATCTGAGTGATCCCTGACCATTAGATGTGATGATACAAGGATCGTCAGATATTTTGGAAGAGCCTCATTGGAAGAGACTGATTAGAAATCCCTGTGATCACCTAAAGAAGGTGCACTCTAATGGAGGACCTCGAGTGGATAAGAACCATCGATCTATGAGAGAGGTGTTCCAATATAATGATAATTGTTAGAATGTGGAGGACCCCACCAGTCAACGTGCCATATGATGGGTGGGTGGGGCATTGGTTGTAATGTAGTTCAAGGCATCGATTTAATCAGGACCATCAATTTCTTTTACCAAAGACTGTTAGTTCTGTCAAAAATAAGTCCATAAGAGAGATGTGATCCAGATAGAACGTGGGTGAAGTAGTCTATCTCCCCAATGGTAAAGAACCTGATTTACTATCGACCGTTGATTTGGTTGAATCAACCATCTGATTGGGAATTCTTATTCATGATCTATGTGGTGGTCTTCTTATGCAACCTACCACAAGTTGGGAGTAGAGTGAGTAGACTCGACGCAGTTGGATGTTGTGATAAGAAAAAATTCCATGTGCACCATGATGAATAGGGATGTTGAAGGCTCAGACCTAACTTCTGAGGGAAAAAGAAAGAGTAAAGATAACATCCCACCATCCTAAGTAATTTTTCAGGGGGTCGAGTGTCTTAAAAAATCATTATACCAATTGTATTCATGTGTCTTTAGGAATTATATGAATATACTAGCCTAAAGTAGTTACAAAAGTTGTCATTCCTATTTAGAAAACCAAGGGAACATAAAATATTTGATGTTGAATTCATGTACCAAATATACAAGCAAAGATGATAATTTTTCAATTTAAGTTCATAAGGAGAATATGATCAATCTAAAGGAGTGCTCGTGATTTTGTATTAGTCTTCAATGTTTCAAGAACACTCATCATCCATATATTCAAACTCTAATGAAAAGAAGAGAAAAAATTTGGGAAATGTAAAGTGGTGCTTCCAAGCTCATTCTAATAAAATGAATATCTTAAAGCTTAAAAAAATTTGAGTTTGTAACAGTTATTAACACGACATCAAACAAATTATTTTCCCATGATAAAAGTTTCACGATTATAAATCATTAAGGATCATAACTTCTTTATAGGAATCCTTTAACAAAAGGAAAACATGATATCACATTCAACATCAAAGTAAATACATTGTTGGATTTGAATCATTTCAAATTCAATAATGTATATTATAGTGTATATACTATTTATTACTTTGTTGTTGAGTGTATATTTGTTTTCTACGACTTTGAAAGATCACTAAAATTCTCCCATCGTACTCAAATTTTATCCTTTGTATAATTGAATGTAATTGAGATTTGAGTGTTAGAAAAATATCCGATTGTCTGCATTTGAAAATAACGAATGGATTTCCCTCATAAATTTTGATGGAAGCTTCTTTGGATCATTAATCCTCAATCGAGGGATTGTGTCAGCATTTAAAAATAGTGTTCGGAGTGATTTTCTCATGCCAAATTGCATCTTCTCAGTCTTCAACACTCCAAGATTACCAATGAAAAAACTTCTCTTATTTTCTACAACAATTCCAGCGACTCATTATTCTCCTACTACTCAAGCAGATTTTATACATGCAGTTTCTTCATCATATGTTATTCACTCAACACAACATAACCAGGCTCATTTACTATCTCTTTCTATTTCACCAGCAATATAATCATGTATCCATGGCCGATTAAATGCCATTATCATCAAAGTTTAGGTTTCTACACATTGTCTTGTACACATGGGTTCTATTCAAGGTGCCCATAATATTCTTACTATGTGCACACTGTTCTAAGGAACAAAAACCTAAATAGCTAATTGGAAAGAAAGTTGTCACCTCACCTTCCTCCTAAAAACAATTCTTCACATTTTGAATGGTTCTTTCTACCTTTCCCCAAGGCTAAACCTAAATACCAAAATCGCCAAAGATGAATTAACCTACTCTTGTTTACCATACAATAAAGCCACATAATGATTACTCTTGTAGGTAAAAGGAAGAAAAGAGCTTGCTCATAAAAAATGTCAACACAGGGATCAGTTCTGGGCTTGCAATTTAAACATCTTGGCAAGAAATGTTTGCACTCACTGTTGGCATAGGGGCAAACCCAGAGTTCAACACTTCAACATCGTACCCAAAAAAAACCTAACTATCGGCCCTTTCAACAACACCTGCGAAGTAGATGAACTCTCGCCTGAGGTAGAGGCAGGGGTCGTTGCACGACTCAGATGTTTGCAACCTAGCTGGGACACACATCTGTGATTACAATACCTTAACAGAGCATTTAGAAGTTATCATTCCTTAGTATCTAGCCTTTGTTTACATCACAGATAAACCCTAATTACATAGCAGCGTAGTATTAAACAAGATCCAACACATTCAAGCACCAAGCACATCAAAATAGACCAGATCTAGTACTCATTCACATCACCAAGCATTAAGCTATCGTATCAGATACATCTAAACATACATTACTGTACTAAGCATAAATCATATGAGCAATAAAAAAATTATAATGCACAAAGAAACCATAACACAGGATATATGTGGTTCACTCCCAGCCTGAGGCTACATCCACCAACTCTTCTTCTCTTTATTGCCTTCTGTCAATCATCTACATGCACAGAGCCACAAGATCCTACTCCGCAAAGGACAGGAGATCTGCGCACACTCCTACAGATCCTCCTTCCTCAATCTAGGTTACAGCACAAAGCCCTCTTACAATCTACACAATCTTATTACATACACTTGCACTTAGCTCTTCTAGTGTCCAACACAACATGCACAAAGCATTTATAACTATCACTTGCACTTAGCACAACATCACACATATGCACATATTGTCTCCTCTTACATTTCCTAGACATCTATTTATACATTACAAAAGGGCTTAGACATGGGTAAACCCATGGGTCAACATCCCCATACCCGTCACATAAGCACCAAACCCAAAAAGCCCTAAAAGGGGGCCGAGATCCTACGATCTCCTCTTCGACTTGTGCTCCACCTTTGACAGCCTGTCGAAGTCCCAAAAAGGGGTCAAAACTGACCAAGGATATTCAAAACTTGGTCAAGGGCTAACAGGTCCCCAACACTCACTTGTGACTCATCCCAAGTCACTATGATCTGGGTAGCTCCACCTCAAAATCCTCGAGCCTGGCTCGAGCTACTTTGACTTGTTGCTTCGCCAGGGCCTCCTACTCGGTGAATTCCTGAATAACTGCCTCATTCACAGGTTCTTCCAAGCATTGTTCAACTGCAGTGACTACTTGTTCCAGCTCTACTCCTCGACCTTAAATTTCCTCAAATAGTTGGCAAGCTTCGTCTTGGACTGGTTGGAACCTCTGAGTCACTTCCATGACTTTTCTCTATATGGTATGGAGCTACTGCTGAGTAGTGTGCTATTCCTGGGACCTTTTCATCCTCTCAACTGCTGACAGGAGTTTCAACTGCGCTTGTACTGTTGTTTCTTGCTACTTTTCCTCTTGGAGTTGTGACTCCAATGTCTTCAGTTCAGGGACATCAGTAAGTCGCTCATAAGTCTGCGCACTTCTACTGCTAAGTTATTTACATTCCAAAGCTAATGCTCTGATCCTCTCAACTATGCTCTGGGCAGTGGCTTCTCTTTGGTCTCGCACATCCTGCAGAGTACTTGTTATTGTTTGTATCTCTAGATATGTTATTCTCTGTTGAAGTTGTTGGATGGCTTCAGCAAGCTTCGCTACTTGGTGCTCCACTAGTTCTTTCTCCTTTTTCTCTAAGCCCGTCACAGAGCGAAGTTCTCTGTTGACTACTTATTTTACTCCAACCTACTCCGCGAGCAATTGTTCCTTCTCTTGCTAGATCTGCACTCTCTCCTCTTCGAACTTTGTTTGTAGGTCATCCTTTTCCTGTTGCACAACTCGGCGTTTCTCTATCACTTCCTCTTGTGCTTTCTTAAGGGCCACTGTGGCCTGTTCTTTTTCTTCATGTGCATGATGAAGGAAAGCTTCAGTCACATCATCTATTCTGCGGAGTTGGGTAGGCTCATCTCCCAAATCTAGTTCTTTTGATGGTGGGGGTGTAGTGGACACTGCATGGATGGAGTGAAGGTCTTGTTGTACCTCTCTTAGCTCTGCTTCAAGCCTTTCGTACATGGTCTCTTGCTTGGATTCATTTCTCTACAAAATATCTTTCGAGGCGTATGATACAGCTGCAATGATTAAGTCGAAGTCATCGAGCATGAGCATAGTCTACAACTTGGTCTTACTAGCTTTTGACTTCTTCCATGATGTGGGTTTCATGGGAGAAACCTTTCTTTTGTTAGACAGCTCTGTGTCATCAGGGGGATTCTGTGGTGGTGTTACTTCACCTTTCTTATGCTTGTCTTCTTCTCCATTGTTCTCTTCTTTGTCTACTTCTTCATCACCTCCTCTGCTAGGTGATTCTGAAGAAGTCTCTTCTAATGCGTTGTTAAGCTTCTGTACCTCTTTTGTCTTCTTCCTTCTACTAGTTCCAGGTGTATCTTACCCTTCGCGAGTGACCACCTGGCTTTTGATTAGCTCGAGGTCGAATAGTTCTACGGGGTCAACCAGGATAAGGAGCTCTACAAGCCATTCCTTAGTTATTTCTTCTAGGTCCTCCTTTGTGAGTTTGTAGTAACTTTGTAGTACTTCTTTATGTTCGTCTCCACGCACAGTGATATATATAAAATGTTTGTCTGCGTGGAACTTCACAAATGGCCTAAACCTGTGCAGGGTGTTCAGCGTCATACGAGGGACAACATCAATAGCCCTCTTTAACTGCAGGTAGTAGGTGTGGAACACCGTGTTTGACTGCCATTTTTTTCCCATATTGCTCGAATACCAGATCGTGGTGAACTTCGCGGATAAGGGTTCAGATGGATCTATTTCAAGGAAGGTCGCACCTTCCATCATCTCCCAAGCGATGAACACGATGAGGATCAACAAACAACTAAAGTGGAGCTCATAGCCCTGATCCTGAGCTTCATGACAGTCTTGTTCTAATTGGTTCACTAAGTAGCTTTCCCAATTCATTTGTAGCCCCTCCACGCATTTTCCTGCGAGGTAAACAACAAACCCCGTGACCTGCGTGGGTATGTTCTTTCATACTAGATTACCAGCAATCAACTGGCAAGCGAGGTGAATTGTTCCATTTAGGATGGAGACTACCTTGTAGCCTCGCTTCTCCTTCTCCACATCATCATAGGTATCTTTAATCTTCTGCACTAGGGCACAGTCTGCCTCCTTCCTAGGTAAAAGTCTTGCGGGTCTAGTCCCTGCATGCTCAATTCGGTGATCTGATGGATCTGCGCCGAATCTATGGTGATGTGTCTGTCTAGCCAAAAATAACCTCCATGGAAGCTTGACAGCAGGAGATTTACACATGCGTTAACCTCCTCGTGCCTTCCAAAATGAGAATATCTTCATTACGTTTAGGATGGTGGACTGTGCAAGGTCCATAGTCCATGGTTGGGGGATTATCCTCGACCTCTTCCCCTTTATTTTAGTCAAATACCTATGAGGTGCGAGCATGCTAAATTTATTGCGGTCTCCCAATTTGAAGTCGTTGATCTTCAACGTTACAATATTATCCTACTGAGGCTTTCATGTGCGTATCCCCTTCGGGAGGTACACAATAATCAGGGTGTAGTCGAATTCCCTGGAGACACTATCACGATTCACTGCATCGGCCAGAGGTGGGATGTTGTCAGGCAAGATGAATGGGATTAACTTCATGTTTTCCAAGTCATCTTGATGCTTGGTTCATTTCTCGGCCGTAGCTGAGGATGGTCCAGATCTGTGAGTAGTCGATGGGGAGGCTTGCACTCCTCTCATTGACGAAGCTTGAATTCCGATGGACATCACCTTCTCAACCATAATTTCGATTAGAACTTTTTCAACATACTTTTCTATGGCGTTGAGCCCATCCGACATGCACGCTCGAGATCAAAAAACTCAGGTTGATTAACAAACTCTCAATGCAATGGAACAGGTGGTGAAGTCTCAGTAAACACAGTGCAACAATAATAAGTTCTCTTGGATACAATTCGTGAAAGTGTTCTCGGCACAACGGTCGATAGAATAAGTAGACAACAATGTAATGGATCCCTCCAACGGACAAGAGACCTTCATCAATGCAGTTATGTCCGTTACGGTGCGGTCCCAACAGTCCTATGGTGATATTTCTTATCATAATTGTTGTTTTAACCATTCGGGAATGACAATCTAACGGTCATAATGCCTCTAACGGTTATATTTTTCCTCCATGGCGAAGTGCCAATATGAGTTTCTCTGATATTCCGGCGAAGTTCAAATTCTGGAGACCTTCCTTCTGCGAAGTCTTCTCTGGAACTTCTTGTAACTTCTCTAACTTTGCTTTCTTCTTGCTGAGCTTTCTAGCCTTCTTCCCTATGATCTGCATCTTGATATTCCTCTTTCCATTTTGATTCTTATCTCTTCTTGTCATAGTAACTTCGCAATGTTGGTGGTATTTCCTAAGGTTCAAGGGAAATACTTCTTCTCTATCTGGGGTAGGTGCTCTACTCTCCTGTACAGACAGGTGTTTCAAGTCTTCTTGTGTTCTTTCAACTTCGACATCTAGATTTCTGGTCCTTAGTAGCTTCGACTGGTTTTCTTGTTCTTTCAGTAAGTGTGTTATTCTCTTAGCCATGAAGTGTCTTAGGTCTTTCTTTTTCTATTCCAGAGCTTCCTCTTCTTTTCTTCGGATCTGATCTTTCTCAATCCATGTTTTTCCTAGTAACATAGAAAATGGGGCATTGTTCTCAATAAATTGAACAACCTCAAATTCTTCCTCTGTCGAAGTTCCATGAGCAATCATAGATGTCTGGGTAAGTCTTCCACATAGGGTTATCAACTTTCCTCTAAATAATCTTATTCCTCTCAATGAAGGAATCATAACAGTCTTTCCCAAAATTTCTCAGGTTATTTTTGTCATGATATTCACTTGTGTTTCCTCATCCAAAACAAAGTTTGTTTTGAAGTCTCCTATTCTTTTTTATATGAACTATTTTTCTTTGAAGACCTCTGATAAGTTGATATCTCTGTGGTCATTCAGGGCTTCTTTCATTTGTAGTAATACAGTCTCTAATTCTTTCTGGGGTTCTGCCATGGTCTTAGTTTCTTGGTCTTCCTCAGGGTTTTCTTGTCCCATATTCATTCTTTCAACCTTATCAATCATTCTAGGGCAATATAGAACTTCATGGTCCATAGATTTACAACAAAGACAACTAGGTTTTCTACCAGGCAATTCCTTAGCAAGATGTCCTAGTATTTTGCAACTGTAACAAAGAGTTAATCCTCTCTTTCTCTTAAATGATCCCCAGCCTTTCTTGTACTGCGCACTAGGATCATGGTGGATAACCTAGAGAAAATTATTACTAGGATCCTACATCCATTTGTTAGTCCAAAAATCCTTTCTATGTATAGGAATAACATATCTTTCACAATTTCTATCAGATCTACTCATATCAAATCTTCTTTCTTCTAACTGTGCCCTATTTTTCAGACTAGGAAAAAATTTATCAAACATACCTAGATCCATACTTTCGAAACAAAAATTTCCACTTATCTTACCTTTAACAGAGCACAAAGATTTCAGATCTTATCTCTTCAATCAAAAAATTTCACTATTCTTACCTTTCTCAGAGCACAAAGTTTTTAGATCTTACCTCTTTTCTTCAAATCTGCCTCCTTTCTTAGTACATAGCTTCACAAGTCAAGTAGAGTACTGCGTACTATGGCAATAGATCTACACACAAAGATTCCTCTTTTCCTCAGTTCCCAGCAATCATAGTTTCAGGTCTCGGCAACAGAACCATTTGTTGGCACAGGGGAAGACCCAGGGTTCAACGCTTCAACAACGCACCAACAAAACCCTAACTATCAGCCCTTTTGCCAACACCTATGAAGCAGATGAAGTCTCACTCGAGGTAGAGGCAGGGGTGGTTGCAGGACTCAGATGTTTGTAACCTAGCTGGGATACAGATCTGTGATTACAATAACTTAATAGAGCATTTAGCAGTTATCATTCCTTAGTATATAGCCTTTATTTACAGCACAGATAAACCCTAATTACAGAGTAGTGCAGTATTCAACAAGATCCAACACATTCAAGCACTAAGCACATCAAAATAGACCGGATCTGGTACTCATTCACATCACCAAGCACTAAGTTATCATATCAGATACATCTAAACATACATTATTGTACTAAGAATAAATCATATGAGCAATAAAACAACCATAATGCACAAATAAACCATAACACGGGATATACATGGTTCACCCCCAGCCTGGGGCTATGTCCACCAACTCTTCTTCTCTTTATTGCCTTCTGTCAATCATCTACATGCATAGAGCCATAGGATCCTACTCTGCATAGGACAGGAGATATGCGTGCACTCTTCCAGATCCTCCTTCCTCAAGCTAGGGTACAACACAAATCCCTCTTACAATCTACACAAGATTCTTACATCCACTTGCACTTAGCTCTACCAATTTCCAACACAACAGGCACAAAGCATTTATAACTATCACTTGCACTTAGCACAACATCACACATATGCACATATTGTCTCCTCTTACATTGCCTATACATCTATTTATACATTACAAAAGTTCTTAGACATGGGTAAAACCATGGGCCAACATCCCCATACCTGTTACATAAGCCCAAAACCCAAAAATCCCTAAAAGGGGGCTGAGATCCTGCGATCTCCGCTTCGACTTGCGCTCCGCCTTCGACAGCCTATCGAAGTCCCAAAAAGGGGTCAAAAGTGACCAAGGATATTCAAAACTTGGGCAAGGGACAACACTCACCTTTTTCATATCTATCACCACAATATAAAGAAAATAAAATCAAGTCTATTGCTACTTCTTTCAGTGGCTTCCAATCTGATCCCAGTGATCTGCCAAACCATGTTACAATTATTTTTCAATGATGCTTTTAAGATCTATTACTATATTTTGTTTGTTTGATACTTATGACGAATTTTTAAATAAACTTCAAGTTCCAGGGTTTGACAACAATAAAGGGTTGGAAAATCTACATAAATAAAGTATATCTTTGCAGGATTGCTACCTAGTTTGAATTCCATTGAAAGATTCACAGTTGGGTTGACGAAAAATGACTTTAAAATTAGTTGATAAGATGTTGAGTTCCAAGGTATTTTTTCCTCCTACAGGATATCATTCTATTAAAATTTTGTGCGTATAGTTACTCATCTATGTTGGATATCATATATCTTCACAAGCAAGCCCCCCCCTTTTTTTCTTTTCTCTTATCCATGAGAGTAAAGTCACTTTTCCTGTGCCAATAGAACATAGAATGCATTTGGTGTATTTAACCTCATATATTAGCACAAAGATGCAATAGTGAATTTAGGTTACTATTAAAATGCATGAAAAATTAGACACTATCAAACATTTCAATCTTGGATTCATTTGTTGTCTTTTGAATACTTTATGGAATGTTGAGGATGCTTATTTTTAACATACTAATAATGGTAACAACCTAATTTGTATTTTTCTAACTTCTAATAGTCTATCATTAATGTTTTACCTAGGTGTAATATAAAGTTTTAAATAGGGGAAGTTGCAAAGCAAAAAGTCCTTACCTTTAAGTTTTTGATTCATAAGCCTAGATATGCAAAAGAGAAACTCAATGTGCCATGACCCATAATTATAAGAACTAGTGTTTAGATGGAGCCGAATATACAAGGTTCGCAACACTTCTTTTAGGGTATATGTGATGTTGTGAGAAACGTTACCCTGCGAACAGGTTAATCTCTCCTTAGCGAGGTTTTCTTAGGCTAAGACATAATAGATAAAATGGACACTAAAATACCTTGCTCATGACTATTCACAAATGAAAATGAGAAGAGGGAAGAGGAAGTAAGAGTGCACCTTTTTCGAAGTTTGTCTTCATTGTTCCTTGTTTCTCCAATGTTGGATCTAGTCCTAGCTTGAACACGATCTCCCTGTACTTAGATAGAACGATCTTCCTCTTCTACTACTTTCCAAAAGCTAGATGAAAGCAAGTATAACTAAGTGAAATGATCATGACATTCATATGTAAACTAAATGAGACAGAATCATGGGAATAGGCCAAGCTTATATTCATGAGAAACAATGGACAATACTTACAATCATTTTGATGTTGAGAAATCTTCCTCCAATGGAAAATAATTACAACAAACAGGTTGAGGTTGTGTACAAAGTCCTAAAAACCAAGCTACAATGTACTGTCAACAAACATAAGACCAATTGGCATCATATATTTTTTTTCGTGCTATGGGCTTATTGCATGATAGTCAAAATTGCCATCGATTTTACACCGTTCGACCTCGTCCGTGGGATCGAAGCCACCCTCCCTATCGAGTGTGAAATCCCCACATTATGCACTGCCATTGAGCTATTACCATACATTTCTCGGATGGATAAGCATATGTTAACCTTAGAGTCGTTGGATGAAGATCGACAATCTTCATTACAGAGCAATGAGGCAGCTAAAAAACGGTCCAAAACCACCTTTGACTGCCATGTCAACCTTCGCTCATTCAACGAAGGGGATCTTGTCTTGGCCTATGATATCTCCCACGATACCCTCGGCCATGGTAAATTTGATTCATTATAGAAGAGATTGTACATCTCCCAACCCTGCCTCATTAAGGGGGCATACATCTTGGCCTCTCCAGAAGGCTACCCTCTCAAAGAACCCGTCAATGGGTTGTACCTAAAGAAGTTTTATGCCCAAGCATAGCCATTCTACCTTAGGTTTTTCTTTGTAAAAATTTGTAGAGTTTTTAGTCTTCTTTTCTACCACCATTTCACATGTCTAATCTATCATCCTTGTTATTGATAGATGCATCATCCATCAACCTACCACATCAGTTACGCTGACGGTGCAAGCCGCTAGACCCAGAATCTCACTTCAGTTTCTTGGGCCCTCTATACCCCCTCACATGTGTTGCTCCACTCTAGTGGCATATGTTTGGTCTCGGCCACCAATAACCAAGTTGAATACGTCATTGTCATTGGTCCCCTCGCTGAGGCCAGTCACCGCCACATTCATCACCTTAGCATTCTATTAGATTCCCATCTTGTCATCCTGCAGCTCAAAAATGTATATCATGTTCGCGATCCTTGCCTCTTTTGCAAATACCTACAAGTTATACTATTATCTCACAACTTTGATTCAATAACATTTACACATATTCCAAGAGAATTTAATCAAATAGAAGATAACATGGCTAACCTAGTATTAGATTGAAATTTATCACATTAAAACATCATCGCATATACATCAACATCATACATTTGTCACAGCATATAGAAAAGACATCATAACCATAAAAAACATCAACACATGGAGACATACATGATCCAAAAAATATATGTCCATAT
>ML795185.1:90859-107666 GCA_009831015.1 Picea engelmannii
ATATATATATATATATATATATATATATATATCATCAATAGTGTCACAAGTGTTTACAAAAATACAAAATACATCGCCTGTAGGCCAGTGAGTCCCCTCACCCCTATAGGTACAAAATGGGTACCCCTACTCTATACAAAATGGGTATCAACTACCTTGTACAAAATAGGCTCTCAAGCCTATAAATACATAAACCCGACACTCATGGTGCCCCTAGAGCTGCCCCCCCAGATCCTCTGTCAGCTGGAGCTGCCCCACCAGTCGGAGTCCCTCCAGTTCCAAGGGGCAACCGACCAGTCATCGCTTCCCCCACTACAACTTCTCGATGGATCAGGGTCCACCACTCCGCTAGTACACCCACACACTGCTCCAGGACCTCCTCGTCCTGTATGTGGGCCCACATGGCCTCAGGAACACCCTACAACACCCGCTTGAAATGGAAACGCAAGTCCTCTACCATCCCCCTAGCCTCTGCCTGCGGCTCACGAGCTGGTCCAGAACCATCATCATCTCGTCTCCACCTCTTCCCTTCCCTCGGCTCTACTGGCGGTGGTCGCACTGGTCCGCGAAGAGACGACTCCCCAACCATCTCTGCTTCATGGTCTCGGGGTCCCACATCTGCAAAAAAACACCAAAGATAGAGTCAACATCCATATATACATATATAATCAAATTCTAATCTATCAAAATCACTAAACATAAATACAAAGACATACCACGAACATCCCAGTCCTCCCCGGGAGGTAGCATCATGTCTCGGTCATGTCGATAATCCATACCAGTGTACAAATACCTCAAAATAACCTGTCGCATCTGTCGCACACACACACACCAATGTGGTCATGAAGTAATGGCCACCCTCTCCACCCCCGTGATGGGCCAGCACATGGGCCCACCACATCAGTCGCGGTTCACGTGGCCCTGTAGGCTCCTGCAGAATCCTAGGATGCAATAGGTCCACCCTCTCTAGAAACCAAGCCACTAGAATCAACTCAAAGGAAAAGTCATCGAAGTCAGATCTCTGACACTGGTTAACCTTCCCCATCATCCTGGTGTGCATCATAAGCCCCCATGCAAATTGATCCCCATCAAGGACCCTCTCCACGATCCTCAGCTAACCTCCTATGATTCGTTGAGTCCCCAAGGATTCATAGATCCTCACTACCATGGTGATGATGCATTCTGTCAGTAGATCATCGATCGCCTCAATCTGGATGACTAAACCTGACATTAGGTTCAGCCCCGAGCACTGGCGATGCACCAAGTCACCCACTCTCTCATCCCTTGGCATCTGGGGGTCAGTAGGAAGGGTCATCCCATGGAATGGGACCCCTGTCAAAAAATAAACATCCTCAACAACCGAGAATGTCAGTTGTTGTCCTCTCACGATGAAACACTGCAGATCAATGATACACGTAGATATCAGATACTACCAAGTGTCTTTGAATGCCTGGTTGTTGTCTCATTGCCTCCTGTAGACGGTCCCAGTCTCTCTCTCTCCAATGAACTGGAATCGTTCTCTATGGAATATCTTGATCACCTGCATCCACACAAAACACTTGGTCAACTTTCATCATCCATAAAAATCATCAACAATTCAAAATTTTCAAACCCCTTAGCCTTACCTCCAGTGCGCGGCTTTCACCCATACAGGTGTGCAAACATGCATGCCAATTCATTGCATAGTTGTGCACTCATGCGCAAATGTCTGTGAAACAAACACACATTCTGTGCGTAGCTGTCACCCAAACAAGTGTGCACCTGTTCTCTAGAAAGCTACGCACTAATGCACAGTTGTCTGAGAAACAACTGGGCATAGTGCGCAGTTGTCATTATTATAGGCGTGCATTTGATGCACGCTTATATTTCCTTCCCCCGCACCCACATGCGTTCTTGTGTCAAGCACAACCGCACACTATGCATGTGAAAAGGAATTATACCCGTGCATATGCGTGAGGCTATTCCTCCTTCTCCCGCGCACTGGAGGGCCCCTACCCAAAACCACTCCTATATGGCCTTCCATACACCCCCTAACTAAATTCTACAACTTTCACATTACGCGGGAGGATAAGACCATTAACTTGTCTCTTGCAACTCCTGGATCGATCGACTCGCACTCCCGTAATATCTAAAACTCCTCAGAATTCTCTCGTCAAATCATCTATAGCAGCGGGTACAAATGAGGTGTCATTGTGGGCCCACTAGCCATATATAGTCCCTTTTTCCAACCTTCCACACTCAATTACAGGATCCTAGATCCTCCATTTTTTTATTCATTCTCAGCCACGGGATCCTCATCCCACCATCTACACATTCACACTCCCCGGGCCATCGTCTGAATCTGGACCCGAAGGAGAATTTTTCTCACATCACGTTCAGGTACACATGCTCATGTTTGAATTTTATCAAATAGATTTCATATTTTCTTTATCATCAGATATTATTCACATCGGGTATTTGGTTTTCATGTGTGCAGGTACCCGTTCATCAAAGCGACGTAGCCCTTTCAGGTATATGTTCGACACTAGCATGTAATTATTCCCTCTGTAAATAAATTGCATCTCCCAGTCACACCCTCTGACGTTTACCTTTAGGGTCCTTACATCTAGCTCTGCAATACCTTCACCTCCATTGCATTTTGGTACTATCACCTGGTCCACTCTCCCCCACATGATTTGTCCCATTTATAGTTCCCCTTGGCCACTTGACACTCATGTTGATTTCACCCCCTAGGGATGGGAGTCATGATATTCTTATGCACCCCCGAGAATGAACCCTATACTTCTTCTCATCATATTGCTATCTTTCCCAACAAACTCCTAGATCATATCATCTCAGTTCTATTGACTGCACGTCCGCATTATCATTATCCCTCCATCTCATCCATCATTTGTTTACCCATATACATATTGTCTTCTATTTATTTACCTCATATAGAAACCCACCCATGGGGACCCCACCCTCCTCCAATTCTCTTTCACAACTTGAGCCCTCACAGGCCATGCCATCTTTCACCGGGGCACACGTTTATGTATTTGTACACTCAACCCAAATTATTCTTTATTTTTTTGGTAATTGTAAACAACCTTTGTTTCCAACATTTACTTAGCTTTTTTGTCATCACCCTTGATGACCTTCTTTTTTTGTGGAAACACAACCCATGTCTCCCTTGGTTGGGGAATTCACTCTTTTTTTCATTCTGACATCGTTCACGCACCCTGAGTATCCCAAGTCCATGTACCCATGATCTTTGAGTTTGTCTACTTTGTTATCCTATGGCACAATTTAACACCATATCTAGTCATCCCCCTGACATAAGATATAGTTTTACAGTTGTTGCCAATCATCATTCAAAATTCCCCAACCAAGAGAAATGTTGAGTATCACTGCATCTTGACTTTGTTCATGTTACGTGTCAGTACCTATTTCATCTCAGTGGATTTCACAAAGCCCTTTGCTTCTTGGAGTTGTGTCTCCCTTTTTGTCAACATCAACGAAGTTCCTAGAAGGGCGACAGTATATTGAATCTCATTACCTTTACAATGAGGAGTCTCAGATGACACAGAGAGAGTCATCATTGCTCTTTGATTCTATTGACCCCCATAACATTCGACTTCAACAAACTCCCATGTTACGGTGGGTATTACTATGCGATTATTGTAGTTGTTTCATACCAGCCAAAGACCTCTAAATTCGTTAGACCATCAATGCCTACGAGTCGTCGACACTTCTTACAGGCATCCTTGCCTCACTTCATAGTATGTTCACCATTTAGAATAGTCATCTGTCGTTATCAACCGCCCCTGAGGGCACTGCAGTTATCTACATCAACATACATCTTCAGTTACAGTATCACATTATGGTTACATGACACGAGCATGGGGCATGCCCGTTGTTGGGCTCTAAATATGTCCTAAATCAACCTTAGTTTAACATTAATTTATCAACCATGGATTCGTCTTTTATTTCAAGAATATCAACAAAGTCTATGCAGATAGTTGTAGAGGATAAAATCGTGTAGTCAAAGGAAATTTGAGTTTATTAATAGTCAAGTGCCTCACACATTCATTAAAACTATGAAACTAAGATCTCTACTTAACATAATTATAATCTAATCTAAAACATGCTTGTGAATTAAAGGCATAAATCAAATTGTTTAATTCATCTAGCTAAGAAGCAGTAATTGAGTCTATGGAAATGCTTTAATAAACCGATCTATCAATGACTATCTAACTTGCTGGAAAAGAACAACTATGTACTATAAAATTGAGAAGAAACAACAAATGTACTTTAAACGAAAGGAAAAACAAAGGCTAACTTAATAAAAGGAACAGCGTATGAAATGAGAGGAACTGTCGATCAACAAACTACAACAATGGGAAATGGAAAAGCAAACGATATCATTCAGATGAAACATCTATCCTCTGTAATCAAATAGCATAACTAATTTATGAAAACATCAACACACTCACGCATTTATTTTACTGTTGCAAAGAGATTTAAATCACATAACTAAAATCAAATTGATATGATTACAGATTGAGACAGTAACTCCTTCAGACTGGGGCCCCGATCTTCAGAAGTACTGCTACTAGAAACTTAGTATGAAAAGATGGTAAAAATGCTCAAATCTTCTATTAATTCCATAGTTGGTACAACATTTACAATGGACTATTGGTACAGAGAAAATCAGAGATCTGAATGCTTGTATAAATTTCTTGGATGATTCTCTAGGGTTGATTTCCCTCTATATATTACAATGATATGGGTAAATTAAGCTATCCTGAGGATCGAGAGATCCTCAAGATTGCTTTTACTATGTATAAAGATTACAAAATAGAGAATCAATCTTCCTCAAAACTACTTTGTGCCTGATTTCTTCAACCTCCAATAGCCTATGCATCTTCAAAATATCCTTATCTATCTTGAGTTTAACAATATTTATCCATTCCTGTAATAAAATCAAACAATTCAAACGAAATTCAGAAATTACCTAATATCACTCAACAATATTTCTAGAAGAATTTTTGATCATTTTATTCCCTAATTATCTCTAATTAATAGAAAATTAAATCAAGGTTATATCATAAACCATGGTGATAAGGAGGATGTTTGTACTTTTTCTCAACTCAACATGTACCCCCCAGCTTACCTTCTTGCATGTCCTCATGCAAGAAAAGATTTTACATGTAAAGCGATGATGTTGGAAGTAGGAGAGGTCTGTTCACCGGGTTTCCTAAACCCATTCTTACTTTTGAGCTCTTCAAAAGCATCTTCTTCCTTCTTCCTATTAATCTGATAATCACTCTGGTAACCTTTTGGAGGATGCCAAATGATAGGAGGACTATATATGCACCCAATCTAGGCAGGTCCTTCATCCAGGATCATTCAAGCATACCTTTCCAACCTGAAGGTATCTACATGAAATTTTTTGAAACCAAAGGGTTCCCTATTCTTGATTGCATTTGGGGAGGTATCCCATCTTAGTTTGGAAGCAGTGAGAGATTCTTCTTTAATCCCCCTAAAATATGGTAGACCTGAACATACAACCTATCGGTGGATAGGAGCTAAAGAGTCTACAACCCCCTCCCTCTTCATGAATGTTTTGTGTCGCATAATGGATGGAAAGGATTTAGGAGGTTCTCCTCTGATCCAGAGGTCTAACCCAGTCTCTCTTTTCAGGAAAACCTTGTGTGCTTTATCCCACCTGGTTTGGTTCATGGTAAAAGACCCAAATAATGCTCCAATAAAAACAAATAACGGTCCAATAAAAACAAGGTGTAATTAGTAGCAGGAGCCCTTAAATGTACTATATCAGAATAGACAGAGAAAATTTCTTTGATTTGCTCCAAAGGTTTATCTAATTGGCCCTATACTTTATTTACCTTTTCTTGAGATCTGGTGAGCTCAGCAAAAGTCTCGTTTTCTGTTGCTGACATGGCTTTAAGTTGTTTGACAAATTTTTGATGCTCTACCATGGTTACCATCTCACTACTACATTGAGTCAGGGTCTGTTGGGTCTATACCAGCTCTACCTCTACCCTGTTAATGACAACACTCTGTTCAGAAGACTGAAATGCTTCCTCGGTCTGAAAAACTATCTCTTTTGTTGTTGGAGTATTTGTCTAGGTCTCTTCATCAATTGTCTCCATAGGAGCAGGAAAATCTATAGGAAGCACTTCCTCAAGTTGGGTAGTTGTTTCTTCTGCTGCTGGAATTTATGTTTGAGTTTCCATTTCATGTGTTTCCAAAGGAATCACTTTTTTTTTTTGAGCAGTTGCTTCCTCTGTTGTTGGAATCCCTGTTTGAGTCTCTGTCTCTATTGTTTCTAATGGAGCAGACAACTCTGTATGTGTTGCAGCAGAACTAGTATGGACTATCCTCCTAGGGCATGGGTTCCTTCCATGTGTTCTAGGTCTTTTGGATTTCTTCCTTTCATAGGCCTTATCAGTGTTCTCCAATTGTTTCCTTAATTATTTAATTATTTCTTTGAGTCTACCAACTTTCTGCTTTAGTACTTTAATTTTTTTAACCCTTCTCCTCAACAACTTGTTTTCCTTTTTCAATTTTATGATTTTATTGTAGCCTTTGCTTGTTGTTTTCTATTTATGGGGAATCTAAAAGTATTCCCCACCTTGATCAGCTTATGATTGTTCCCACGTTTCTTCTGTGTGCTATGTCTTTTCAACAGGTTTGTTTACCCCAGTGTGAGGTTTTGGTTGTTCTGTATCTTCGAGGAATGACATCTCTATGTTAGGGAGGTCCAAGGAAAGGTTTGAAGAGGAAGTTGGTGCTTGTTGTTCTTTAGACCTGCTTGTGTCTTTGGTGACTGATGCTTCTAAGTTCCCTAATACTTGAGCCATCTCTACATCATAACTTTTGAAGAACTGTTCTATAAGGTTTTCAAGTGACGGCTGTGTATTTTCCTGAGTATTTTCCTCTAAGGGTTGTTTTGTCTATTCAATTTCCTGAATATTTTTTTGTGAGGGTTGTTCTGTCTGTGTGGTTTTCTGAATATTTTCAGTTTGAACTGTGTTTTTGCCCATTTTTCTTTTCACAATAGAGGTTTCAGGAACAACAATTGTTCTTTTTCTCTTATTCTTTGATGTCTCTGCCTGTGAGGTCTGAGTTTCTGCCAGTTGGATGGGGTTTGCTTCAATTTCAGGCTGGGGTAATGGAAATTCCATTTGGGCACTGCCTCCTTCTTCTTGATCTGTCTCAATTCTCTGTGAGGGGGTTTCTTGGTGGATTTCAGGTTGTTCGATTTGTAGGGGCCTATAATCCTTGATTAGATCACCCCAAGTTATTTCATTTTGGCTCAGGGCCCTTTTTACTATTAACTTTACTAGTCCATGGTGACTAATTATGGTGATAGGGTCTTTATCCTTCTAAGTTCTTGCAACAAATTCATGTAACATGGCATTTAGGAAAAATGGAAAATTTATTACTAACCTTTGTTTTAGCGCTGCTAACAATTTGAGGTGGTGCGTCCGCACTACATCGTACCTCCCATCACATGTGATATAAATTTGTATTACTCCTGCTAACTCCCTCCATGGCTCGCTGAGAGCGCTGGCGTTGAGTCCTTTCCCTTTTTTATCGAGTTCTTCTCCAGGTTCTACGAAAGATTCCATGGCCTCCTTAAAAAGCGCTATATGCTTCCCAGTCCACTGTATTCCTTCGTTGGGGAGGCCTATAACCTCTGCTATAATTTCCCCAGTGATCGAAATTTGTATGTCTCGGAACATGGAGACTCCTTGTTGCAAGTTCTGGAAGAAAGATAGCGTGATATTCGTGTCATATCCTTGCAATTTGTTGAAGTACTATGTCCACCCTAGATGATGCAAAATTTCCCTTGCCTGATCGGTTACCTACAATAATGTGGGCTCTCGGCGTACACTTCAACCACCCATTTCTTCTGTGAATAGATGAGGACAAATATTGTTCCCTGCTGCAGCTTAGTTCGACTAGCTTTAGAAACAATATTACCAAAAATATAAAATATCATAGAACAACAAGTGTATATAAAAATGTGAGTTTTCCCATTTATTACAATCATTATGATCTATCATAAAATGTGTTGAGTATCCGCCCCCTCTTTAATGAAGAGGCGCCTGCGACCGTCGACATATGCGAGTGTAATGATGGCAAGTAGTTCAGGTGAGAGGTAATTATTACACCGCCTCCACCGCTAGGGAAACAATTATGTATAATTTTCAAAAAACACTTAAACGGTAATCATGAACAATAGTCACTTTTGTGTGGGAAATTAAAATTTACATACCTATGTTCAAAAACGTTTAAGGAAAAAGATGTTGAATAATTTAAATTTGTTCATGTGTTTATAAATATTCCACATATCATAACCCTGTTACTTTCCCTTGTTATTGGATATAACCGGAATGATAGCCTTGTTGTTAGGAAGGAAGTCTAGGAACACACAAAAAACTTGGCATATTTAAGGTAAACTTCCATACCACAGGCAAAGCCATTGCTGCCAGTAGGCGTCCATAGCCTCTACAGGTTTTCCTTTTAACCCATAAATGATCCTATATCCTTAAAAAATAGTTTTAATCGTCTTTTCCCAAAAAGACCACTATCCTGGTTTGGTAGCTAGAACGATAATGCCACTCACTAGATCGTAACCTAAGTGACCAAGTCGACTCATGATGAGACCTCTTGTCCTTTGACGAAGAAAATTCCAAAGGTCATTGCCCTGGTGTGGTAGCCATAGTGGGAATGTCACTTATGTTATTATCTTATGATCATGGTAGTTTGGCTTGTGATGAGACCCCCTATCCTTTATGGGATAAGTTTATTACGTATTTTCAATTTTTGTTTTCACCATTTTTTTTTTATAGGCTCTATTAAGGGAGGCTCATCTACTTCTTAAGAGTGAGGGATGGCATAAGAAGTGTAAGGAAGCCAAGTAAAATGTGCTTTAGACTCCTTATTATGATATGAAGGCAAATTATCATTCAAGTATATGTATATATAGGGAAAAGAAACAAATTATGGTGGTTAAGGATTATGAACAATATTTAAGATAATTTGGAGAAATTAATCCAAAAACAATTCGATAAGGTATGCTAGATAGTCCACACAAAAAATGACAAATCGTTACTATGATAATTAGAAGTGGTGCTGGTGAAAATTAATTGGTGAAGGTCATACCCAAAGGAGTGACTAACGTAATAATGGCATGCTTGTTCATGAGAAAAGAATCGTGACTTTTGAGAGAAAGGAACAAAAATAAGGAAAAACGTAAAAGGAACAGTAGTTGTTCCTTCCGAATGAACTACTCTATTCACAAAGGGAACGAAAATCACGACAAAGGGAACATTGGTTGTAACAAAGGGAATGTCAGTTGTTACTTTCAGATGGACGACACTACCCGTGAAGAGAAAAACAATCGTACAAAGGGAACGAAAATTGTTCCGTTCAAAATAAATGGAAACTATGGGCAAAGGGAACAACAATCACATGAAGGGAACAATAGTTGTTTTGTTCAGATGGACGACACTACGCGCAAAGGGAACAACAATCACACGAAGGGAATGACAGTTGTTCCGTTCGAAATGAACGACAACTACGTGAAAAGGGAATAGCAATCGCACGAAGGGAACGACATTTGTTCCATTCCAACTGAACGGCAACGATGATGTTCAAATTTTTAACCGTCTAATTAAGTGATTGTAAACATCCCACAGTCATTTTTTTTTAAGTGAATCTAGGATTGATTAGTCATCAACTAAATTCATTCAATTTTTATGGGTAGGATTACTCAATAATCAAAGGATGGTTTTCTAGTGTCATTCATTTATTATAGTTGCCTGATTTTTGCTGTGGAACATGACATATTCATCTTTCTGGGAAAAAAAAAATAGGGTTTATGTTTGATGTTTTATTCAAAGTGGGATAGAAGAAAGGAATAGAAAAGAGTGATAATTATATTCATTACAGTCATATTTTCTAGTTCTTATTCTCTCAAGTGACTTTCCTAAAAAGTAAAAAGTAAAAACTCAATCAAATTTGTAAAGAAAGCTATATATAATATGTACAATATTGATAAAAAATCATCATTTTATGAAGTTGAAGTTGTTGGGTTACCTTCCTAGCCAGCTAAAATTTGAACAGTAGGGTCCTTACTTACTTCTTGGAAAAATGATTCTTTTGAAAGCCGTTGATGGTAGAGTCGTAGCTGATGTCCATTTACCAAGAAAGGAGAACCAGACCCGTCGATGGTAACTACAGTGACAGTGTCGTTATCGTGAACTTTATTGATTTCATATGGTCCCAACCATCTTATCTGTAATTTTCCAGGAAAATCCTGAAACCTGGAATCATAAAGAAGCACCCAATCACTTTTTTGGAAGGATTTATTCTTGATATGTTTATCGTGCCAGCTAGCTCTTTGTTTATAAATAACAATTATGCATTGCAGGGTGAACATGAATGATTTTTCTAACTCATTGAGCTATTGTAGGCATTGTTTATGTGCCTCTGTAAGATCCAATCCAATTTCCTGGGCCATCTGTAGAGTCTTGATCTCAAATTCAATTGGAAAGATAGGTTATTTTCCATAGACTAGATTATAAGGAGAGTATCCAGTAGTGTTACACCATGTCGTGTGATAGGACCATAAGGCATTTGGAAGCTCAACTGCCCAATTTTGACCATTTTTTGAGACTTTTTTTGTCAAAATTTCCACCAAGACTTTATTGGTACTTTCTACTTGCTCGTTTTCATGTGGGTGGTATGGGGAAGTAACTCTATGTTTAATATGATAATTGCGCAGGGTGGTTGTGATTCTATGGGTTGTAAATTGTGACCCTCCGTCGATGATTACTTCCCTGGGTAGTGCATAGCATACAGATAACTCGAAGAGAAACTTAATGACTTCTTCCTTCGTTGTGTTTGACAAGGCTACTGCCTCTACCCATTTGGTCATCTAGTTTGTTGCAACTAAAATATAATCCTTCTGATTTGATTTTGGGTTGAAGGGGGCAACAAAATCAAATGCACATATTTCTAAAGGTTCTGCGACTATTTGTTCTTGCGGGGAAATTTCGTCAGCTTGGTTGGGTCGAACCATCCTTTGACAACTATCGCAGGCCTGGGCATACTTTTCCACATCTTTAAATACTGAGGGACAATAGTATCCCATATGTAAAATATTATGCCTAGTTCTGCGTTCTGCAAAATGTCCTCCACAGGTCTCATCATGACCTACCTTCAAGACATCGTAAATTTCATCATCTCTTACGCATCTTCGGATCTGGAGGTCAGCCCCTGTGCGGAAAAGATATCCACCAATCCAGGTGAACCGTGCACTACGTTGGACGATCCATTTCCTCTCTCTTGATGAGAGGTGTGCTGGTAGTTTCCCATCTGCTAGATAATTCACCACATCAGCATAACAAGGTGTCTTAATAGTGACAGCAAACAAGTGTTCGTCTAGAAATTGGTCTTCAACTGTCAAAGAGTCATCTATCTTGGGTATGTGAGACAAGAAATCTGCAACAAGATTTTCTCTTCCAGGCCGATTTTTTATGGTGATGTTGAATTCTTGCAATAGTAATAACCATCGAGTAACCCGTCCATTAGTAATCGGTTTATTAGCTAAATATTTAATAGCAGAATGATCAGTATACAGTATAACTGGATGGCCTATTATATAGTGGCAAAAAGTATCAATAGCATGTATAACGGCTAAAAATTATTTTTCTTTTACTATAGAATTTAATTCAGTGGGGTTAAGATTTTTGCTAATAAAATAAATAACATAGGGTTTCTTGTATTTTTCCTATCCAAGGACAACGCCTATGGAGATATATGATGCATCTGTAGAGATGTGGAATGGTATTTTCCAGTTTGGTCCTCTGAACACCAGTGTTGTTGAAATCATCCTTTTAGGTCCTGTGAATGCAACATCACACTTATAAGACCACTGAAATTCCGCATTACCAGTTAAAGCATGTAAAGGTGCAGGAGTTCTTGAAATTTTTTCTATGAATCTGCGATAGTATCCTATAGCACCAAGGAAACTACGTACCTCAGTTTGTGTATGAGGTGTAGGCAGATTAAGGATTACCTTTATTTTTGTTGGGTCTACCTTGATTCCATATGCAGAAACATAGTGTCCTAGTACCACACCTTCAGTCATCATCATATGACATTTTTCATGACTCAAACATAGCCTGGTAGCAATGCATCGTTCCAGTACCTTCTCCATATTTCTTAGAGCTTGATCAAAATCAATTCCATAAGGGGTGAAGTCTTCCATGTAAACTTCAAGTCCTTCATTAATCAGATAAGAAAATATGCTTAGAATGGCTCTCTGGAATGTGGCTGGAACATTACATAATCCAAAGGGTAGTACTCGATATGCAAAGGTACCCCAAGGACATGTAAATATAGTTTTATCTTGGTCTTTTGGAGCAATCTGGATCTGATTATAACCACTAAAACCATCTAGGAAGGAAAATAACTACTTCCATACTAAAGTGTCAAGGACCTAATCAATAAATGGTAAGGGAAAGTGGTCCTTCTGTGTAGCCTTGTTGATTTCTCTGTAGTCTACACAGATTCTCCATTTCCCATTCTTCTTGGGAACGATTACTAGTGGGGAAACCCACCGATTGTCTGAAATAGGATATATAAAATCAACATCCAACAGTTTCTATAACTCTTCTTTCAAAACATCCCTGAGATGAGGGTTCAATATTCTTTTGGGCTGTCAGATGGGTCGGGCATATTTCTCAATATAGATATGATATGTACAAAGTTGGGGATCGATGCCCTTCATGCCGGGATACTCCCAAGCAAAAGATTGTTGATATTTAGAAAGGATCTGAATCATTTTTTGTTGTTGTTGCTCATTCAAATTAGCATTAATATTCAGGAAACTCCCTGGTGAAATTTCAACTGATATGATGTTATGGACAGTAGTAGTGGGAATCTGTTTCTCCACCAATTCTTCCAAAGGATCTCCCTCTGCTTCATTATCTAAAACAACTTTTAGCATTTGAAATGTTGGGTTTCTTATGATGGCTAGGATGTTAATGAAGCTACTGGTCACATCATCTTCTAGTTTGTTCTTGAGTCTGAGAGCTTCTTCCAATGTGAGAGGAGATCGTATATTCTTTTCTGGATATCTAGGTGGTAGAAACTGTTGATGTATGATAGGCGAACTTGATTTAGCTGGAGGATACAGGATGAGGTTCTTTGTAGCACTTCCTCTAGAAAATGTCATGTTTCCCATGCAACATCCTATGTATGCATTTGTTGTTGCGAGCCATGGTCTTCCCAGTATCAATGGGTGTCCATCGAGTCCACTTCTTGGGTTGATAATGAGGAAATCAGTTGGGTATTCCCAAGAGTCGACCAAAATCACTATATCTTGTAATGTGTCGACTGGTCTAACCACTGATCTATTAGCCAATTGTAACATAATTGTAGGTTCAAAGGAGGTGAAACCCAAGATGTTATAGGTCTCAATGGTCAGGATATTAATGGCTTCCCCCAAATCCACTAGTGTATTTGGAAAAGAACAACCCTTTATTTGAACTGTTACTATGGGATTCCCTGGGTATGCATACTTGACCGGCTCCTGTTTACCTAGAATGAGATCAGAAAAGGATCCTACCATGTGAACAGTTGATGGATTTTTAGCTTTCCTAACAGGATTCTTCCCACATAATTCCTTAATTGTCTTTGCATAAATTGGGATGTCTTGTAGAACCTGCAAGAGTGGAATCTTAACAAAGAGGTTCTTTAGTTCCCCTACAATATCGAAGTTAGGGTATACAACTGGTTTTTCTATCATTAGCCTTTCGGGAAACGGGGGAGGAGGAATCACGTCCTCATCAGGATTTTGTTGCTCGACTCTGTTTCCCTCTTGCTCTACTTCTTTCGTTATAACCACAGTCGAGGGTGTTATTGTTGGTTGTATATTACTTTCATTCTCCTACTCTTGGTGAATGTTACCTTATTCAGGATAAATTATGTGCCATGACCTCAACCGAAGTTCGTTGCACCCAACAGAGTTGACTTCCCAGTCCAAATTCTCAATAATTTTCACAAGATGGGCTGGTCTATTATTAGGATTTGGGTTGAGCTGGTAATTGAGGGCGCATCTGGGATTGAGGATTCTAGGGTAATTAGAGTGGAGCTTGTAAAGTGGGTTTAGCTTGAGGATCCATCCCCATGGGTTGATAAGTCATCTCCATGAGGCGCTGCTAGTTTTGATTCCAATTGGGGGCTTGGGCAATTGTTCTAGTCCATTGTGAAGGATAGGGATTATTACTTGCATTTTTCTAGGATGGGGTAGGGTATTGCGAGTTACGCCAGGTGGGATTTGTAGCTGACTGATTTGGCCAAGGTGTAGTAGGATAATGTTGGGATTTTCAGGTAGGGTTATAAAATGGTTGGCCCTGCCATGTGTTTCCATAATTTTGTTGCTTATTATACTGTCTAGAAAAGAAAGAGGAAGGATCTTGTAGTGTACCTGGGGGACGAGCCTACCATTGTCAACATTGAGCCATTAGATATACTGGTTCTATTTCCTCTTCTGCCTCTTTAAAGACAACTTTTAGTCCTGGGAGCGATGGGCATTGTTTTTTTTCATGGTCTTTGGCATAGATATCACACACCCAAACCACATCCAAAGGACATTCCCTCGGACCATGTTTCTTTCTGCATCAGTGGAAAAATATGGCCAAGGAATGTTCTGCTTCTGCCTATTTCTACTTAGCCTGCAAAACATCCAATTGTGTAGTCAGAGTACTCAAAATATCAACTTTGAAATTCTCTAATAGATTACCAACTTCGGCTCGGGTGACACCCCCACTAGTAATGTTGTTATTATTGGTGAGGGGAGCCCACATTCCCGATCTGGTCTATGTACTTCCACATGAGCACCTGATGCACAATAAGATAATATTATCATAAGTTTCTTGATAAATATCACCCTTCCCCATTAAATTCAGTGTTTATACCCATTGATCTGTCGGATCTTTTAATGACTTATGGTTGAGTTTTAATTTTGCATGCGTTAATTAACCATTTGAGAAACTTAGTGAAAGAATGAGGAAGAAAGAGGAATTATAACAGCCATATATACATTTGCAGATCTGAAATGAAATAATAGACAGCAAACCATAACACGCAGATTGATAACGGAGTTCGGCACAACTTTGCCTACGTCTCTGGGCCTTTTCTCTGTGGGGGGAGGCTTCTTTATTTCTGCTCAAAAGCTCAAAAGTAAATCGCTGCAATGCCAAATGGCTACAAGACTGATCTGGTCATGTTCTTCCAGATCTCTAGAACCATGCAAAGAAAACGACACGCAAAACGGGCGTCCGGAGCTCCCAGAAATGATTCGACAGCGTCTCCTCCTCAAAATATTCTCTGCCTCAAAATGGATTTATCTTGATTTCCCTCCAGTATACCCCTTCTCTGACTGCTCTAATGGCTTCGTAGCGGCCAAAAACCCCTATCTGGGCTCTTTCGGCACCTCAATCAGTCGAAAAACGAAGAAGTTATGCCTCCTGGAAGTTTTCCCCTTCAAGCTTTCTGTCACTGGTTCTACAGAACGCACTCTTGTTCTTTAAACCTAGCACACATGCTTATTTAAGCGCAAAAACCCAGCATCGGGCTCAACCGCGCCAATGGTGCAAACCGTAGGATGGTTAAGGCGCCTCCAGCCCCTAACCGCCTAGGCACCTGGGCATATGGTGGCATAATATGACCACACGCTATATTAAAAAGGTGGTTAGAACCGTTGCAACCATTTAAACTTCTGCGCTTCTGGTTGGTCACATGGGTCATACCATAAAATTGTGACATAAACCCGTGCCTTTGTATAACCATCATATGGTAAACCCCGGGTCATATGGGATTACGCATATATCCACGGGCTTATCCGTATACAATCCTTATAACAAAACGTGTGCAATATAATGGTGGTCACATGTATAAATGGCGCGCGACCAAGGGCTGGGGCTAAGCCCCGGCCCGATCGCGGCCCAAACCCAACCATAATCAACTTTAAATAAATATGAAAACATTACATATTAAGAATTAATACGGTGGCGCGTTGGCAACTCGGACTGTGCGAAGACTTTACACGGTGGGGAGAGGTCCGGGGGTCGAACCCCATGGCCTCCATAATATTTTAATAAACAAACCAAATACCAACATCCAATAAAGGGGTGCCACGTGGCAGCCCATGACTGGGCCACATGGCACCATAACATTTGCCAAGAAATTGCCACGTGTCGTCAACTGATTCGACCAACTACCAGCCAATCAAACTGCCACATAACTTTTGCCACGTCATCGTACGGATTCTACCACGTCACCTGTACGGCCTCTGCCACGTCATCCTGTACGGACTACCCAGTCAGCATTTTTTTTTGCCTGTTTAACTTTTCGAACAGAACGCGATATCTTCTCCATACGGAGCCCGTTTGACAGAGTAAATATACCGCCGGAATCAGGAAGACGAGACGAATGCAATGGCATAGGTTTCATTGCATTCCGAGCACTTTCATTTTTGAGCATTTTTCAAGCCATGTCAGGATTCTAGATCCGATTTTGGATCACACCTCCCCACAATAAGAACTTTTGGTCCCCAAAAGGTTACTGACCAGTCGACAAGATCGGGATAGGCCACCCGGCTTGCTCTCTGTCTCTGAACTCTGTCCTGTGCACCTGTCTCATCAAGATCAACTGTAACACAATCATGACAACTGATAGTATATTGTTAGCCATTTGAACCCTGTTACATCTTACTGAAGCCACT
>ML795185.1:108158-122158 GCA_009831015.1 Picea engelmannii
TAGTGTGTCGCATGATTACCCTTATATGAAACAACTTGTTTCTACAATCAATATCTTCACCATTTTTACCTGTCATACCAACCAATGAGATCTTTGACTCATCACCTGAATTTGATCCCAAGTCTGTGGGTTTTGATGTCGTTTCCACTGTTTGCGTTCCCTTATTTTCTTTCAACCACTTTGGCCTCTTCTCGGGATGCAACTGCCAACATCTGTCCTCATCATGTCCCTCTTTCTTGAAATGCTTTCATAAGGGTTTCTTGTGTTTGCAAAGGGATGTCTAACATTAATGCCATTTTTCGAAATCCATCGATGTATTCTTGCACTGTTTGTCCTTTTCTTAGTTTTAAAGATTGCCATTCAATTATTGCTTTTTCTTTATAACCCAAAGGATAGAATTGTTTCCTAAGTGCAGAAATGAAATCCTTCCATGATGGAAATACATTACCCACATTTTGTGTTCCTTTTGGCAGTGTGCTTTGCCACCAGATAAGAGTTGTACCTGCAAGTCTCAAAGATGCCAACTTGATTTGTGTGGCCTCATCCTTGATCTGTTGCACACTGCAGTATACCTCCATCTTCCTGATCTAGTTATCAAGTGTTTCTGCATTTACTTCACCATCATATATGGGCAACTCAAATTTTACATCAAGTTTTAATAATGGCATTTCATGTTTATTCTTATGAATATTTTTCTTTCCACTAGATTTAGAACTTGAACTTGAAGAAGAAGGAGACGAAGGAGGTGTTGATGGAGGTGAAGGAGGAATCTGAGGATGGTCCTCTTCCTCTTCACTTTTTCCCTTTGAAAAATCACCCAAAACTGGTCGCTTCCGTTACAAGTAATCTTCGTACAAGACTTTAACCATCTCTGACATAGCAAGGAATGTTTTCCGGAACTCTTTCTCATCTTGAGAAATCCCTTCTTCTGATGCCATCTTCTCGCTGTGAGAAGCTCTCTTTCTCAATACAATAAATGGATTCTCTGCAACAAGCTCACCTTCACCACGCTTTAGCTTTTCCCTGGTTAACATGCAACTCAAATCCAAACGTCAACTAGCTCTGATACCACTTGATCCGTCGGATCTTTTAATGACTTATGGTTGAGTTTTAATTTTGCATGTGTTAATTAACCATTTGAGAAACTTAGTGAAAGAATGAGGAAGGAAGAGGAATTATAACAGCCATATATACATTTGCAGATCTGAAATGAAATAATAGACAACAAACCATAACATGCAGATTGATAACGGAGTTCGGCACAACTTTGCCTACGTCTTCGGGCCTTTTCTCTGTGGGGGAGGCTTCTTTATTTCTGCTCAAAAGCTCAAAAGTACATCGCTGCAATGCCAAATGGCTACAAGACTGATCTGTTCATGTTCTTCCAGATCTCTAGAACCATGCAAAGAAAATGACACGCAAAATGGACGTCCGGAGATCCCAGAAATGATCCGACAACGTCTCCTCCTCAAAATATTCTTTGCCTCAAAATGGATTTATCTTGATTTCCCTCCAGTATAACCCTGCTCTGACTTCTCTAATGGATTTGGAGCAACCAAAAACCCCTATCTAGGCTCTTTCGGCACCTCAATCGGTCGAAAAACGAAGAAGTTATGCCTCCTGGAAGTTTTCCCCTTCAAGCTTTCTGTCACTGGTTCTACAGAACGCACTCTTGTCCTTTAACCCTGGCACACACTCTTATTTAAGCGCAAAAACCCAGCACTGGGTGCAACCGCACCAACGGTGCAAACCGTAGGACGATTAAGGTGCCTCCAGCCCCTAACTGCCTAGGCACCTGGGCATATGGTGGCATAATATGACCACGCATCATATTAAAAAGGTGGTTAGAACCGTTGCAACCGTTTAAACTTTTGCGCTTCCAGTTGGTCACATGGGTCATACCATAAAACCGTGACATAAACCCGCACCTTTGTATAACCATCATATGGTAAACCCCGGGTCATATGGGATTACGCATATATCCACAGGCTTATCCGTATACAATCCTTATTACAAAACGCATGCAATATAATGGTGGTCACATGTTTAAATGGTGCGCGACCAAGGGCTGGGGCTAAGCCCCGGCCCGGTCACGGCCCAAACCCAACCATAATCAACTTTAATTAAATATGAAAACATTACATATTAAGAATTAATACGGTGGCGCATTGGCAACTCGGACTGTGCGAACACTTTACACGGTGGGGAGAGGTCCGGGGGTTGAACCCCACGGCCTCCATAATATTTTAATAAATAAACCAAACACCAATAGCCAATAAAGGGGTGCCACGTGGCAGCGCATGACTGGGCCACGTGGCACCATAACATTTGCAAGAAATTGCCACGTGTCGTCAACTGATTCGACCAACTACCAGCCAATCAAACTGCCACATAACTTTTGCCACATCATCGTACGGATTCTTCCACGTCACCTGTACGGCCTATGCCACGTCATCCTGTATGGACTGCCCAGTCAGCATTTTTTTACCTGTTTGACTTTTCGGAAAGAACGCGATATCTTCTCCATACGGAGCCCGTTTGACAAAGTAAATATACCACCGGAATAAGGAAGACGAGACAAACACAATGGCATAGGTTTCGTCGCATTCCGAGCACTTTCATTTTTGAGCATTTTTCAAGCCCTGTCAGGCTTCTGGATCCGATTTCGGATCACCCATTCATCCTTCATTCCTTTTATCAAAGTGGCTTTAAGTACTTCACTTGGTAGTGTGTCGTACGATGATATTTGCAAGTTATACTGAAATATTTCAACATATTCCTTTAGTGTCTCGTTTTCTTTTGCAGTCATTTGAAATATTTTGTATTTTATATCCCTGGTTCTACAATAATCCTGATATTTTGTGAGGAAGGTTTGTTTCATTTAATCCCATGAATTTATGGTTCCTCCTCCTAATCCCATAAACAAGTGCAAATATTCTCCTTTCAAGGTGGAAGGGAACAACTTTAGTTTCTGAGGTTCAGAGGTGTAGTCATATCCTCTACACAGGACATCAAATTCGAATAAGAATGCATCAGGGTCCTAAATTAATCCATGAAAGGTTGGCATATTCTATAATGAGATGGATTTCATGGGGGCATTAGCAACTGGATCAACTATCGGATATTCCAAAGTGGAAATTTGGGCTCGTGGTTGATTTGGTTGTGCCATTTGGTCGAAAATATGCCAATAATATTCAGGAATTTCTTGGCCTAGGTGTTCTATTTTGGGTGATTGATTACTTGATCCCCCAGGGGATTTAATCTCACTACCTCTATCTGGGATTTCAGGTGTACCTTCTCCTATCACAGAAGATCCAAGATCAGGTGGTGGTGATGGGTTTTCTTTAGCGACCCCATTGGTATCCCATTCTCCTTCTTCCAGATTACAAGAGTTTCCCTCATCTAAAGGGATGAGAGGTGGACAATCTGTAATTTGAAAAAAAAATTCAATCCCTTCAGTTCTTCTATGAACCTCAGCATGAGCTGCAATTGGTGAATTTTCTACTTGAGGGATTCGGGTAGAACCTTTCTAGGGTCCAACCGAGGATTGAGATTCATATTTTCGGATGATGTTGTCTATGAAAGTGCTTCTTCCAAGGGACACCGGGCCCTGGGATTTTGTAGTTTTTGGTGGGGTTTTTGGTTTTTCAGGTTCTTTCTTCTTAGTCATACACACTTCACACACAATTCTAAGTGCCTATGTGACCTCTATATCAGTTGAAGGTAGGCACTGGCATAATCATTTTACTTATTGCCTATGTAGGTTCTTACCTTCCGTTTTCAATACCTCATCCTCTAGAGATGCAACCTATGCTATATTTGACATTCTCCCCGGGAACCATGCCAAAATGTTGGGCTCTAAAGATGTCCTAAAACAACCTTAGTTTAACATTAATTTATCAACCATGGATTCGTCTTTTATTTCAAGAATATCAACAAAGTCTATGCAGATAGATGTAGAGGCTAAAATCGTGTAGTCAAAGAAAATCTGAGTTTATCAACAATCAATTTCCTCACACATTCATTAAAACTCTGAAACTAAGATCTCTACTTAACAAAATTATAATCTAATCTAAAACATGATTGTGAATTAAAGGCATTAATCAAATTGTTGAATTCATCTAGCTAAGAAGCAGTAATTGATTCTATGGAAATGATTTAATAAACCGATCTATCAATGACTATCTAACTTGTTGGAAAAGAACAACTACGTACTGTAAAATTGATAAGAAACAAAAAAATGTACTTTAAACGAATGGAACCACAAATGCTAAATTAAGCGAAAGGAACAACAAATGCTAACTTAATAAAAGGAACAATGTATGAAAATGAGAGGAATTGTTGATCAACAAACTACAACAATGGGAAATACAACAACAATCGATAGCATTCAGATGAAACATCTATCCTCTGTAATCAAATAGCATAACTAATTTATGAAAACATCAACACACTCACGCATTTATTTTACTATTGAAAAGAAATTTAAATCACAAAACTGAAATCAAATTGATACGATTATAGATTGAGACGGTAACTCCTTCCGCCTAGGCCCACGGTCTTTAGAAGTACTGCTGCTAGAAACTCAGTATGCAAAGATGGTAAAAACGCTCAAAGCTTCTATTAATTCCATAGCTGGTACAACATTTACAATGGACTGTTGGTACAGAGAAATTCAGAGATTTGAATGCTTGGATAAATTTCTTGGATGATTCTCTACGGTTCATTTCCCTCTATATATTACAATGATATGGGTAAATTAAGCTATCCTGAGGATCGAGAGATCCTCATGATTTCTTTTACTATCTATAAATATTACAAAGTAGAGAATCAATCTTCCTCAAAACTTCTTTGCACCTGATTTCTTCAACCTCCAATAGCCTAAGCAACTTCAAAATCTCCTTAGCTATCTTGATTTTAACAATATTCGTCCATTCCTGCAATAAAATCAAACAATTCAAACGAAATTCAGAAATTACCTAATATCACTCAACAATATTTCCAGAAGACTTTTTGATCATTTAATTCCCTAATTATCTCTATTTAATAGAAAACACAATCGAGTTTATATCATAAACCATGGTGATAAGGAGGATATATGTACCTTTTTCTCAACTCAACACCCGCCTCATTTGTACACATTTGTTTTTTCTCCCTAGAGAAAGGTTTGGGTCCCACGGTTTTCCCTCTCCCTCTGGCGGATCTCTCTTGCAGTTCCTCTCAGCACTCTTCATTACAATGGCACTCTCAGTAAAAGAAACATCGATGTATTCTGGCTATACGTATTCTCCTAAACTCACACACCAGGGGGCATCTATTATCACTGACATATCGTCCACAACATTGCACAGAAATGGTTACAGAAACGCAGCAATGCCAACATCAATTAGTTCATCGGCAACACTGAAATGCATTCAAAAGGAAAAAAACTATACAATTGGATAAAAAATTGACATGCGCAAATTCACCAAAGGAAGTGCACGCATAGTGTGCAGTGTACATGGGCCAACAAATCTCTCAAAGCACACAATGCGTCAAGTGCGCGAATGTGTACAAGAAAATACACACACTTCTATGAACGACGCATTTATGGATATTGTCGACCCCTCAACCACTTATGGACCAGCTCCCAGCACTATTTGACCTTCATATCTGAGGGAAATCTGAATGGGGGGTTGGTCAAGGACTAGATGGTGCCCTAAACAACCCTTTGTTCACACCAAGAACCAATTACATTTTTCCTTGAAGAAATGTTATATATAAGAGCCATGGGTGCACTAAGAAACCAAGATCTTCATAGTATTGTTATGATGCAATAATTCTCCCTTGAGAATCTTCTTTTCTCTTTGGAGCCTTCAAGCATCATTGCAATAGGCCATTCCGCTCACCTCTTGAGGTAATAGGCATTGTTGTTCTTCACCATTTGCCAATTTCTTCCATTTTATGAAGAGCTCTACATTAGGGAACTCAAGAGCCATCCCAATGAGGAAGAGGGGACTCATAATTCCTCATTTTTCTCTACGGTGTTTTGCCTACTTATCTATTGATCCATTGGTAGCATTATGTTGGTCATTGGTTGATTTTTATGGTTCTAAGTTTTTCATGCTTTCTAACTTTTATTTCTTACTTGTTTTAGTTTTATTTCTTTTCTTATACATGTGTTTGGCTTGTTTAACCCACTCACAAACTTTTGTCTTGTCTAGAAAGCTCATATAGACATGCAAGTGTTGTTGATTTGCTCACCCAAGTGACAAAACCAACACAACAACATGCACTCAAGATCTCCTTGGGTTTAGTTTCGAGTAGGCTTCCACAGAGTCTGGATTGGTATCAGTCATGATATTTTGTGCTTGGGCAAGACTTGCCAACTTTTTCACTTATATGATCCTAAAAAAGAGGTGGATCTTGGTGTAGAGAGTAAATTTTCTTGACTAGAAAATTGTCATATCAGTACTTGTTTTTCCAACTGGGAAAGTTTGGTGCCATATTGTCAAAACATGCAAATCAACACAATTATTGATCTGCATGGATAACCACTCATATAAAGGGTGGAAGGCATACATATTTGTATGTTACGAATTGTATCATGATCCATATTTTATTATTTAATAGATTCTTATTGAAATTGATGGTCTAAATGAGGCTACCCGGGTATATCAAATTTTGATTTTGACTCTGCACTTTTGTAGTCTATGCACATAACCTTGGGAAACTTGGGAAAATTGTTCAATCCATGTGGTTTATTGAATGTTAATATTTTTCAAATATTTGAGACCATTTGATGGATCAGTTGTGGGGATCCTTTTGGATCACCCTTCCCAATTGAGCCTTCCAAAGATAGAAAAAAGAGATATTTTTTGGAGCTGGATAGACCAGAAAAATTGTTGGTTGAGTTCCTAAATAGATGTAGAACCTAGTAAAAAACATACTAGAAAAACAATAAAGACAACAATGGACCTGAGCTTGACCAATTGTTTCTTTCTTCGACCTTCATATGACAGATATAATGCATGGCATGCATATGTCACATTTATTTCATAAATCTATGTATGCATGGTATGGATGTTCTAACTAGTGTAATTTTTGCACTAGATAAAAGAAAGAAGCCACAAGTATCTTTCTAAAAGTATATGAATGGTACACTTAAGTTTGCTTCATTTTTTATATGAACTTTCAACCAATTAATCAATATCTTAATAACCACATTTAAATGGATAGGACACTATTTCATTACTTGGGATTACTTCATGTGTTTGTTAATATGTTTGCTATTATGATCTAAATCCAGATCAGAATTTTAGCCAGGGAGTAGTCAAAGACATGTTTCTGATGCATGGGTCTAGATGTATAATACGTTTCTATTTACTTAATCTCTGAAAATTACTGCATGCCAAGTATGTTAGATGAGGTTCTTGAAGATGCAATGTAAAGCCAAACTAATCTACTTGTTATGGTTGCAATGATTGAAGATGGATTATATAGTGGATACTGGAGGCGTGGTCTCTCAAATGACTAGCATGATTATGGTGGTTGTAAGGAGACACCTACGTCACACCACATAACTAGGGACAACATAGAACGCTAGGGAAAGGAAACTAGGTTCATAAGTTAGCCACATGTGACTGCTAAGAAATAAAAATCCCAGCATGAAAATTGTGTCACTAAATAACTGAAAGGATGTCAAAATCCAAGGATATAGAAAAAACATACATACTAACTCAAAAAATCTATGTATCTAGCTGTAGTGAATCTATGTTGATTCCATTGTTGGTGCTTTCCCTTGAAACCATAATGTCCTACTTTACCCATTCCATTTTAGTTATATGTCATGTGACTAACCCTAATTATAGTATAGAGTGCACCATACTTAAGATATTGAGCACAACCCATGAAAGATCAAATTACAATTTCTTGACACTTAACCAAATAAGTTATGGGAGATTCAAAATTTCTGGATAAAGATGATAAGTGCAATTTATTTGCACTAGCATAACAATAATAACAATGATAAAGATAATAAGTGTATTTGGAGCTCTACTAAGTGAAATGTCACCCACCTTAAGAGGCAAGTGAACATTGTATTCTTCTTCGCATATCAATATACAAGGGTATCCATACATCTTTATTTTTATTATGGCTTGTTTTTGGTTAATATGTAATTATATTTTTTGTATACAGGGCTTTTGTTGGACAATTATATATATATATATATATTTTAAATTATTTCCAGTTGTCGAAATATCGATGCCACTTTTTGTCGATAGTTCGACTAACTAGTAATATTTCCTACCCAAAGAAAACGTCGGACATACAACGTTTTCGTCACTTTCTTGTCGAACATTTTCACAATTTTGCGTCCCAAGTTTGTCATTTTTTCATCGAACCTTTATCAATGTTTCATGGCCCCTTTGTCATTGGGTCATCAGATGTTTATCAAATTTGCATCGCAATTGCGATGAAACAATGCTTTTCTTCCAAGCCAGGCAACGTCAGAGAAAAAGGCTCTTTGTCACTATTGCATCGCAAGTTTGTAAGTGTTTCGTCGACAAGTTCCTACATGTTCGTTGTCGATTTTTCGATTGTTTGTTGAACCATTTTCACTACAACATCGACCTTGCGATGCAACCAAGATGACCAAATGACATGAATTTTCCAAAGTGATTGAGGAATGTTGGTCTCTCTTATGAAAATGATTGGCGTCGATCTTGCGACGATGTTTGGACCATTATAATTGTGACAAAATAGATGCGACAAAAAAATTATTGTTTCCTTCGTCGTAATTGGGATGATGTGGCGACGAACATGCATCGGTAAATCATCAAAAAAATTGCACAATGCACTAGTGTGCTGGGAGGTGAGGCCATTGGAAAATCCCAAGGTGGAAAGTGCCATAGGAATTTTGATAGAACAGTCCCAAGTAATTGTGAGTTTCCAATATACCAGAAGTAAAGCTGATGAGATCTGGGTCATTTACACTCGAGTATCAAGATTATAATTTATCGAAAAGTGGGCAGTCAGGAAAGTCTAGAAATACTATAGGAAGGGTATCCAATGGATAAAACCAATACTGAGAGCCTAAGTTCAAGGGGACAATAGATCTATCAGAGAGGGCATCGATGGGTTTACAATCGTTGGATCTAGAATGATCCATCCCGATGAAGAGATATTTTGGTTAAATATTGTGCAGTTACAAGAATCTAAGTGATTCCTGACCATTATATGTGATGATACGAGGACCGTAGATCTTTCGGAAGAGCCTCATTGGAGGAGATTGATTGGAAATCCCTGTGATCACCTGAAGAAGGTGCACTCTCATGGAGGACCTCGAGTGGATAAGAACCATCGATCTATGAGAGAGGTGTTCTAATATAATGATAATTGTTAGAATGTGGAGGACCCCGTGTTCTAATATAATGATAATTGTTAGAATGTGGAGGACCCCACCAGTCAACGTGCCATATGATGGGTGGGTGGGGCATTGGTTTTCATGTAGTTCGAGGCATCGATTTAATCAAGACCATCAATTTCTTTGACCAAAAACCGATAGGTTTATCAGAAATAAGTCCATCAAAGAGATGTGATCAAAATAAAACATGGGTGAATTATTCTATCTCCCTAATGGTAAAGAACCTGATTTACTATCAATCGTTTATCTGGTTGAATCAACCATCCGATTGGGAATGCTTGTTCATGATCTATGTGGTGGTCTTCTGATGCAACCTACCACAAGTTGGGAGTAGAGTGAGTAGACTCGACGCAGTTGGATGTTGTGATAAGAAAATTTCTCATGTACTCCATGATGAACAGGGATGTTTAAGGCTCAAACCTAACTTTTGAGGGAAAAAGAAAGAGGAAATATGACATCCCACCATCCTAAGTAAGTTTTAGGGGGTTGGGTGTCTTAAAAAATCATTATACCAATTGTATTCATTGTCTTTAGGAATTATATGAATATACTAGCCTAAAGTAGTTACAAAATTTGTCATTCCTATTTATAAAACCAAGGGAACATAAAATATCTGATGTCGAATAGATACAATCAAAGATGATAATTTTTCAAAAAATATCTTATGTCGAATAGATACAAGCAAAGATGATAATTTTTCAATTTGAGTTCATAAGGAGAATATGATCAATCTAAAAGAGTGCTCGGGATTCTGTATTAGTCTTGAATGTTTCTAGAACACTCATCATACATATATTCAAACTCTAATGAAAAGAAGAGAAAAAAATTAGGAAATGTAAAGTGGTGCTTCCAAGCATAAAATACATATCTTAAAGCTTAAAAAAAATTGATTTTATAACAGTTATTAACACGACATCAAACAAATTGTTTTCCCGTGCTAAAAGTTTCACGATTATCATTAAGGATCATAACTTATTTTCAGGAATCCTTTAACAAAAGGAAAACATTATATCACATTCAACATCAGAGTAAATAAATTGTTAAATTTGAATCATTTCAAATTCAATAATATATATTATATTGTATATATTATTTATTACTTTGTTGTTGAGTGTATATTTGTTTTCTACGACTTTGAAAGATCACTAAAATTCTCCCATCATACTCAAATTGTATCCTTTGGATCATTGAATGTAATTGAGATTTGAGTGTTAGAAAAATATCCGATCGTCCGCATTTGAATATAACGAATGGATTTCCCTCATAAATTTTGATGGAAGATTATTTGGATCATTAATCCTCAATCGAGGGCTTGTGTCAACATTTAAAAATAGTGTTCGGAGTGATTGTCTCATGCCAAATTGCATCTTCTCAGTCTTCAACACTCCAATATTACCAGTGAAAACATTTCTCTTATTTTCTACAACAATACCAGCAACTCGGTATTCTCCTACTACTCAAGCAGATTTTATACATGCAGTTTCTTCATCATGCGTTATTCACTCAACGCAACATAACCGGGCTCATTTACTATCTGTTTCTATTTCACCGGCAATAAAATCATGTAGCCATGGCCGATTAAATGCCATTATCATCAAAGTTTAGGTTTCTACACATTGTCTGCTACACATGGGTTCTATTCAAGGTGCCCATAATATTTTTACTATGTGCACACTGTTCTAAGAAACAAAACCCTAAATAGCTAATTGCAAAGAAATTTGTCACCTCACCTTCCTCCTAAAAAAAATCTTCACATTTTGAATGGTTCTTTCTACCTTTCCCCAAGAACCTAAATACCAAAATCGCCAAAGCTGAATTAACCTACTCTTGTTTACCATACAAATAAAGCCACATAACGATTACTCTCGTAGGTAAACGGAAGAAAACAGCTTGCTCATTAAAAATGTCAACACAGGGGTCAGTTCTGGGCTTGCAATTTAGACATCTTGGCAAGAAATGTTTACACTCACCTTTTGCATATATATTACCACAATATTAAAAAAAAAAAAAAAAAAAATCAAGTCTATTGCTACTTATTTCAGTGGCTTCCAATCTGAACATAGTGATCTGCGAAACCATGTTACAATTATTTTGAAATAATTCTTTTAAGATCTATTACTATATTTTGTTTGTTTGATACTTATGACAAATTGTTAAATAAAATTCAAGTTCCAAGGTTTGACAACAATAAAGGGTTGGAAAATCTACATAAATAAAGTATATCTTTGCAGTATTGCTACCTAGTTTGAATTGCATTGAAAGATTCAAAGTTGGGTTGACGAAAAATGACTTTAAAATCAGTTGATAAGATGTTGAGTGCTAAGGTATTTTTTTCCTCCTATAGGATATCATTCTATTCAAATTTTGTGCAGATAGTTACTCATCTATGTTGGATATCATATATCTTCACAAGCAAGCCCCCTTTTTTTTTCTTTTCTCTTATCCATGAGAGCGAAGTCACTTTTCCCGTGCCAATAGAACATAGAATGCATTTGGTGGATTTCACGATTAGCACAAAGATGCAATAGTGAATTTAGGTTACTATTAAAATACATGAAACATTAGACACCATCAAACATTTAAATCTTGGATTCATTTGTTGGCTTTTGAATACCTTATGGAACGTTGAGGATGCTTATTTTTAACATACTAATAATGGTAACAACCTAATTTATATTTTTCTAACTTATAATAGTCTACCATTAATATTTTACCTAGGTCTTGTATCTAAATTGGTATCTATCCATGAAGAATATTTATTCTGAATGGGACGAACATTAAGAAGGGAAAAATTGTAATATAAGTTTTGCATGTTCTTCCCGTTCAAATCTTTTGTATAGCCCAAAGAGAAGAGGTAGATGGTAATTTATTTAGATATACCATTTCATATTTATATCTGAGGTTCATCGTATATCTATACTATATTTTAAGGGAATAAGTTAGATCCATTTTTTTAACCTAATTGGAAATGCCCATAGGTATTAAGGGTTAGAACCTACGCTATGATACCATATGTAATTTCTCATTTCACTAAACAAAATACAAAAAAAACATGTATCCATGTAATAACAATATCTATTAAAGGAAATACAAAATTACCATAAATCAATCCAAATAACCATCGATTCTTCATCAATACTACTTATTGAGAGGATCACATGTGAAGAACTTACCTATGGCAAAGAACCTATCATACCTATAACTTGGTGACTTGAGGAATGTAGCCATACCTTGATCATTGACCTGAATACCACAACAAAAAGTGGGGGACGACTCTCCACCCAACTGTAGACATTGTTATTTTATCTTTAGTAGCACGTCACCCTGAGCCCTCAATCCACTACTCAATCAGTGAATTCTTAGCCTTTCCCTCTCTATGGCTCAGCCAAAAGAGATGTGTATTTCTCATTATTTTTCCCTCTTTAAATAGAGTCCATCTATGATAAAGAACGGGATCCCTAAGATCCTTTATTTACTTCTTTATTATATTTTAGGATTTTTTCATAATTGTTGTTACTTATTTTACCATTTTATTTCATTACCTAAATATCCATAATAATTAATTATTATGACCCTTTTTAAGATAATTATTATATTCCTTTTATTATTATTTATTTATATATAAAATAATAGCATCGAGCATGACACCAAATGACTAAATTTAACTCTCATATTTTTACATTAGAAAAGAATAATATGATATCATAGGATATTTGTGTACATACATGTGTGTTGAATATTGACCATGCTTTCTCCTCATGTTTACACATATATAATAAAGTGGTCATTTATTATCAAAATAATTAAATTATTTCCAAAAAAATGAAATGGTTTGGATGGATGTTTTTATACACATATGCACATCGCGGTCATTTATTATCAAAATAATTAAATTATTTTTAAAAATGAAATGGTTTGGATGGATGTTTTTATACACATATGCACATCATGAATAGACCTCACTTCATAAAAGGCATCTTCATTTCATATAAGGTCTCCTATATTCAATTTGATATATTCTAAAAAAATAAAAAATCCTTAAGTATGAGAGTTCAAATTTTAGGGAGTATAGAGAGACATCATGACGCAACCTGCCCCTCACCGAGCTAGCTGCTCCCACCAGGACCTTCAATTTCTCACGGGCCCGAAGAGTCAACACTCTTCAATTCCCCCTCAGAAGTCAAGAGTCACCCACGTAACTCTTTCGGCGGTTCCCCCCTTTGTCGGATATCGGGAAATCGGAACTCGGGAGTTCGCGGTTCATGCGAACACGATTCACATGCACAACCAAATCCCGAACCCCAATGGTCAGCGGTCAACGTCCCTTTCTTCTCGGGGAAATTCCTTTCGGGAAATCGACGATTATGTTGCTATGTGTCTCATGCAACACAAAACCCCGAACCCTGAATCTCCGATGCCACCTGTCAGCATCCCATGGTGAGGCCTAAAGTCGTGACACCTGTCTCCCACTCTGTCTTGGGGACCCACCTTGCCACGTCCTCTTCGGGATTTCGCGGATCGCGTATCCGTGATGCAAGTTTCCTTGGTGTCGAAAACCCCGAAATGCCGCACCCCGATATCCGGGATCTGCTGC
>ML795185.1:137103-165001 GCA_009831015.1 Picea engelmannii
TCTTAAAGATAGGAAAATACAATTCTTTTTAATAATAAAAAATGATGTTTTTGGAATTTGATTAGATAATAGGTTTGAGTCTTATTGTAGGATTTGACATTCCCAGTGTTTGTAATAAATATTTCTCATTTAGTGTATTACTTTTTGACAAATAATAATCATATCCTTGACAAATAGAAATCAATTTGAAATTCAGTTGGTTGGCATTTGGCAGTTGCATTTTATTTTCATCATAAGCTTCTCACCACCATCCCTAGATCGTCTTCCATCATCACCATCATTACAGTGCCTTATTCAACTATGTTTCCCTCTTCTTCAACTATTGGAAGATTGCATATTGATTCATTATCTTTTGGATCAACTTTTTCAAATATCTTGAGGTAATCTCATATGGTTTTTCTATTCCCTTTTTTTTCTATGTCTAAATAACCATACTTATTGAAATTAATTCCAAATAAACCCCTATGCAATCAGATACCATTGTTTCTTGATTATGATATGAAAATCCCCTCAATAACCCTATATATGCACACTCAAACACACAAAAAAAAAATTAATCTTCATTTTAACATAAAAGTTTTTCCATAGGAGTTTGCATTTTCCTACTAAATCATTCTAATATGCATATAGTATACACCCTACATATTTGAATTAAATGGCAGTTATGTTCTCCGAAATTTTTTATGTAAATTTTCTTATCACCTTTTCTCTATCCAATAGGGGACCTAGAAATAAAAACATCCCCACTTCAATCTTGTCAGTAACTGCTTTATTAAATTAGTGGTATAAATATCCATATGTGTCCCTTCCTTTATGCTTCTAGTTATCTCGAGTTAGTGGCCTTACATACCCATAGATCACTTTCCATTCTTGTAATTGTAGTCAGGGAGTAATCAAAGACATGTTTATGATGCATGGGTCTAGATGTATAATGTGTTTCTGTTTACTTATTCTCTTACAATTACTGCATGCCAAGTATGTTAGATGAGTTTCTTGAAGATGCAATGTAAATCCAAACTAGTCTACTTGTTATGGTTGCAATGATTGAAGATGAATTATATAGTGAATATTGGATGCATGGTCTCTCAAATGACTAGTATGATTATGGTGGTTGTAAGGAGACACCTATGTCACACAACATAACTAGGGACAACATAGAATGCTAGGGAAAGGAAAGTAGGTTCATAAGTTAGTCACATGTGACTGCTAATAAGTAATAATCCCAACATCCAAATTGTTTCACTAAACAACTCAAAGGATGTCAAAATCCAAGGATATAGAAAAAACATACATACTAACTCAAAAACTCTTTGTATCTAGCTTTAGTGAATCTACGTTGATTCCATTGTTGGTGCTTTCCCTTGAAACCATAATGTCCTACTTTACCCATTCCATTTTAGTTATATGTCATGTGACTAACCCTAATTATAGTATAGAGTGCACCATACTTAAGATATTGAGCACAACCCATGGAAGATCAAATTACAATTTCTTGACACTTAACCAAATAAGTTATGGAAGATTCAAAATTTCTGGATAAAGATGATAAGTGAAATTTATTTGCACTAGCATAACAATAATAACAATGATAAAGACAATAAGTGTATTTGGAGCTCTTCTCAGTGAAAGGTCACGACCTTAAGAGGCAAGTGAACATTGTATTCTTCTTCGCATATCAATATACAAGGGTATCCTTACATATTGATTTTGATTGTCTTGTTTTTGGTTAATATGTAATTATATTCTTTGTATACAGGGCTTTTGTCGGACATTTATATATATATATTTTTAAATTATTTATAGTCATCGAAATATCGACGCCACTTTTCATCGATAGTTCGACTAACTCGGAATCTTTCCTACCCAGAAAAAGCGTCGGACATACAACGTTTTAGTTACTTTTTCGTCGAAATTTTTTACAATTTTGCGTCCCAAGTTTGTCATTTTTTTGTCGAACCTTTATCAATGTTTCGTCACCACTTTGGTTCATCGGATGTTTATCAAATTTGCATCGCAATTGCGACGAAACAATGCTTTTCTTCCGAGCCAAGCAACGTCATAGACAAAGGCTCCTTGTCACTATTGCATCACAAGTTTGTAAGTGTTTCGTCGATAGGTTCCTACATGTTCGTCACCAATTTTTCAATTGTTTGTCGAACCATTTTCACTAGGGCATCGATCTTGCGACGCAACCAAGACGACTAAGTCACATGAATTTTCCAAAGTGATTGGGGCACATTGGTTGCTCTTACGATGATGAGTGGTGTCGGTCTTGCAACGATGTCCAGAAAAATGGCACAATGTACTAGTGTGTTGGGAGGTGAGGGCATTGGAAAATCCCAAGGTGCGAAGTGCCACAGGAATTTTGATAGGAAGGTCCCAAGTAATTGTGAGTCGTCAATCTATCGAAAGTAAAGATGATGAGATATGGGTTGTTGACACTCGACTGTTAAGACTATAATTTATCGAAAAGTGGGCAATCGGGAAGGTATAGAAAGAGCATAGGAAGGGTATACAATGGGGAAAACCAATACCAAGAGCCCGAGAACAAGGGGACCATAGATCTATCAGAGAGGGCGTCGATGGGTTTACAATCGTTGAATCTGGAATGATCCATCTCGATGAAAAAAACTTGGATGAAGAGAGACGTTGGTTAAATATTGTGCAGTTACAAGAATATGAGTGATCCCTGAGCATTAGATGTGATGATACGATGACCGTCAGATCTTTAGGAAGAGCCTCATTGGAGGAGACTGATTGGAAATCCTCGTGATCACCTGAAGAAGGTGCACTCTCATGGAGGACCTCGAGTGGATAAGAACCATCGATCTATGAGAAAGGTGTTCCAATATAATGATAATTGTTAGAATGTGGAAGACCCCACCATTCAACGTGCCATATGATGGGTGGGTGGGGCATTGGTTGTCTTGTAGTTCGAGGCATTGATTTAATCGGGACCATCAATTTCTTTGACCGAAGACCGTTAGTTCTGTCAGAAATAACTCCATCAGAGAGATGTGATTCGGATAGAACGTGGGTGAACGTGGGTGAAGTAGGCTATCTCCCCAATGGTAAAGAACCTGATTTACTATCGACAGTTTATCTGGTTGCGCAGACTGAAATCAACCAGCCGATTGGGAATGCTTGTTCATGATCTGTGTGGCAGTCTTCTGATGCAACCTGCCACAAGTTGGGAGTAGAGTAAGTAGACTCGACGCAGTTGCATGTTGTGATAAGAAAATTTCTCACCATGATGAATATGAATGTTGAAGGCTCAAACCTAACTTCTAAGGCAAAAAGAAAAAGGAAATATGACGTCCCACCATCCTAAATAAGTTTAAGGGGGGTCGGTGTGTTAAAAATCACTATACCAATTGTATTCATGTGTCTTTAGGCATTATATGAATATACTAGCCTAAAGTAGTTACAAAAGTTGTCATTCCTATTTAGCAAACCAAGGGAACATAAAATATCTTATGTCGAATTCAAATTCATGTATCAAAGATACAAGCAAAGATGATAATTTTTCAATTTGAGTTCATAGATATGATCAATCTACAGGAGTGCTCGGGATTTTTTATTAGTCTTCAATGTTTCGAGAACACTCACCATCCATATATTCAGACTCTAATGAAAAGCAGAGAAAACATTTAGGAAATGTAAAGTGGCGCTTCCAAGCTTGTTCTGATAAAATACATATTTTAAAGTTAAAAAAAATTTGAGTTTGTAACAGTTATTAACACGACATCAAACAAATTGTTTTCCCATGCTAAAAGATTCACGATTATAAATCATTAGAGATCATAACTTGGCCGGAATCCTTTAAAAAAAGGAAAACATTATACCACATTCAACATCAAAGTAAATACATGGTTGGGTTTGAATCATTTCAAATTCAATAAAATATATTATAGTGTATACTATTTATTATTATTCAATAATATATATTATAGTGTATATACTATTAATTATTTATTATTATTTTATTGTTGAGTGTATATTTGGTTTCTACAGACTTTGAAAGATCACTAAAATTCTCTAATCATAGTCAAATTTTATCGGTTGTATCATTGAATGTAATTTAGATTTGAGTCTTAGAAAAATATCGGATCGTCCGCATTTGAATATGACGAATGGATTTCCCTCAGAAATTTTGATGAAAGATTCTTTAGATCATTAATCCTCAATAGAGGTTTTGTGTTAGCGTTTAAAAATAGTGCTCACAGAGATGTTTAATTACGAAGATTTGCATTCCTTTACGAAGAATATGTTTAATATGTTTAATTACGAAGATTTGCATTCCTTTAAAGTACAAATTTTATTTTTGTGAACTGCCTCCAGCTAGGGTTAATAATAAGATAAATTGGATATTATATGATTGTCTATGCCAAATTGCATCTTCTTTGTCTTCAACATTCCAAAATTACCAGTGAAAACACTTCTCTTATTTTCTACAACAATACCAGCAACTCGGTATTCTCCTACTACTCAAGCATATTTTGTACATGTAGTTTCTGCTACACATGGGTTCTATTCAAGGTGCCCATAATATTGTTACTATGTGCACAATGTTCTAAGAAACAAAACCCTAAAGAGCCAATTGCAAAGAAAGTTGTCACCTCACCTTCCTCCTAAAAACAATCCTTCACACTTTGAATGGTTCTTTGTACCTTTCCCCGAGGCTGAACCTAAATACGAAAATCGCCAAAGCTGAATTAACCTACTCTTGTCTACCATACAAATAAAGCCACACAACGATTACTCTTGTAGGTAAATGGAAGAAAAGAGCTTGCTCACAAAAAATGTCAACACAGGGTCAGTTCTGAGCTTGGAATTTAGACATCTTGGATCGATCGTTAGGGAAAACTTGTAATATAAGTTTGGCATGATCTTCCCATTCAACTCTTTTGTACAGCCCAAACAGAAGAAGTAGATGGTGATTTATTTGATATACCATTTCATATTTATATTCCAGGTTTACCGTATATTTATACTATATTTTAGTTATATGATTTCATATTTATATTCTAGTTTTATTTTCAAATCTCACTAGGGACGAAGAGACACTATAAGGGAATAAGTTAGATTCATTTTTTTAACCTAATTGGAAATGTCCATAGGTCTTAAGGGTTAGAACCTGTGCTCTAATACCATATGTAATGTCCTATTTCACTAAACAAAATACAAGCAAACATTTATCCACATAATAACAATATCTACTAAAGGAAATACAAAATTACCATAAATCAATCTAAATAACCATTGATTCTTCATCCATACTTCTTATTGAGATGAGCACATGTAAGGAACTTACCTATGGCGAAGAACCATACCTTGATCATTGAATTGATGACCAAAACAAAAAGTGGGGGACGACTCTCCACCCAACAATAGACCTTGCTATTTTATCTTAAGTAGCACGTCACCCCCGAGCCCTCAATCTACTACTCATTCAATGAATCTTTAGCCTTTCCCTCTATATGGCATGTACAAAAGAGATGTATATTTCTCATTTTTTCCCTCTTTAAATAGAGCCCATCTGTGATAAAAAAACCTAATCTCTAGGATCCTTTATTTACTTCTTTATTATATTTTAGGGTTTCTTCATAATTATTGTTATTTATTGTACCATTTTCTTTAATTACTTAAATATCCATAAAAATTAATTATTATGATCCCTTTTAGGATAATTATTATATTCCTTTTATTATTATTTATTTATATATTAAATAATAATATCCAGCGTAACACCAAATGACTAAATTTAACTCTCATACTTTTTCATTAGAAAGGAATAATATGATTTCTAGGATATTTGTGTACATACATGTGTGTTGAATATTGACCATACTTTCTCCTCATGTTTACGCATATACAATAAAGTGGTCATTTATTATCAAAATAACTAAATTATTTCCAAAAAAATGAAATGGTTTGGATGGATGTTTGTATACACATATGCACATCATGAATAGACCTCATTTCATATAAGGTCTCCTAGATTCAATTTGATATCTTCTAAATAATAAAAATTCTTTAAGTATGAGAGTATAGAGAGACATCAATTTATATTTTCTCCTTCAATCACTCGAAAATATTCTAAATATGAGACTTTAAAGATCCAGCCGTTCATAAAGGTTCTTTTACTTCTTAAAAAAGTGTTAATGTTTTCTAACTATGAAGTTAGAGTTCAAAAATTTTAAAGGATCTTCTCAACTTACTCAGTTAGTGAGCAACCTTACTCCTCCAAACACATTTCATTTTTTTTAACTATGAGTTTAAAGGGATTTCAAATCTTAAACCTTTTTTCGAGTAATCTAAACTTTTAAATAGGGGAAGTTGCAAAGCAACAAGTCCCTACCTTTAAGTTTTTTATTCATAAGTCTAGATATGCAAAAGAGAAACTCAATGTGCCACGACCCATAATTATAAGAACTATTGTTTAGATGGAGCCGAACATACAAGGTTCAAAACGCTTCTTTCAGGGTATGTGTGATGTTGTGAGAAACCTTACCCTGTGGACAGTTTAATCTCTCCTTAGCCGGGTTTTATTCAACTAAGACAGAATAGATCAATTGGACACTAAAATCCCTTGCTCATGTCTATTCACACATGAAAATGAGAAGAGGGAAGAGGAAGTAAGAGTGCACCTTTTTCGAAGGTTGTCTTCATTTTTCCTTGTTTCTCTAATGTTGGATCTAGTCCTAGCTTGAACACAATCTCCCTGTACTTAGACAGAACGATCTTCCTGTTCTACTACTTGCCCAAACTTAGATGAAAGAAAGTCTAACTAAGTGAAACGAGCATGACATTCATATGTAAACTAAATGAGACAGAAGTATGGGAATAGGCCAAGCTTATACTCATGAGAAACAATGGACAATACTTACAATCATTTTGATGTTGAGAAAGCTTCCTCCAATGCTCGTCCTATCCAACCCCTCACTCTATGCTGACAAATGAACCAGTGATTTGATATTCTTCATACCTTAACTTTGTCTAATCTCTTCCACCCTTGAGAGGCCTTGTTTATATAGAGGCTTGGGAGGTTTAACCAACTTAGGATATCAAGGGAAGGTTGAGATATTTCCTCCATAAGTTAGGATTGATTACCCAAAAAAGAGAGACTCGAGCTTATGAGTCATCCCTCGATCATAACCACCAGAAGTATGTAGGAGCTGACCCATAGAATAAGGTGGGATTGGTTAAAACCACCCAAGCAAGGATGAATCTCCCTTCACTCATGACATGAGGCGTCGGTGATAGCCCCTCTCGGTCTAGCAAGAGGCATCACCCTAAGGATGACACTCCCTAGGCCATGGCAGGGGGGGCGTCAATGCTCCAACTAAGCCAATCAACAAGGGGGAATATAATGTGTTTGACCTTCAGAAAGTGTATTTTCTTCTCTTTGATAGCTAGGGAACATGACAAAATGTTTTCCATGGTGTCGGGGATGTGAAACCAATGTGTGACACTTATATGTGACAATTTTGCATGTAACATATTTCCCCCTAAAGTGTGAGGTCAGAAAATTATTGATCGTCGAAACACTTTACAAAATGATGTGTGCCAAGGGGTGTTGGAATAGGAGAGTCGGATGGAAGCTGCAGTAAAACATCAAACATCATATATATGAATCATCCCGAGGTAGGAATACCCATGCTCGGTACAAAGTAAACTCTTAGCATGGTCGTCGACCAATACATTACAGATCCATGATAGTACTGACTAAGGATATGGCCATAAGACATACAACGTGGATCCATACCTTCACGACTAAATCAAGTTGTAGCCACAAAAAAGTACACAGTGGAGCTACAATATGATAACAACATAGCCATGGACCAATACAAAGTGGATCTATGTGACAATGTACATCAGTGAGATTGATCTCCATCGCAACCTGGGTTAGGCACATAGTACTGGTAGGTGCCAAAAATATTCCTAGGGTCTTCATCCCAATCCCAAACTAGTATTATTCTAACCATGAGAATACATGTGTTTATGTTGAACATGGTAGAAACCACTTTATTACCGGTCATTAATGTATACCATTAACAAGTGAGAGGGAAATCACTGATGATGTCAATGACTCCCAAGGTACCTTAGTACAATCCAGCGAATGTGAATCAATGAGATGAAGTTAAACATTCGACGAAATCTTCTGATCAGGAGCCAATGATGTAAACCCATTCTCGAAAGCAAGGAAACCTGCCATTGAGGCATGCAGGTTCCAAGGCACTAATTGTCTTCTAAACATGACTCCTAGATAATGTGTTGAAGTCAAAGGGAATAGACCCGTCGAAGGAGGACCATGATGTATCACCCATCATCGACACGAAACTGATTAGGATAGTGATTTGAGATAATACAAAAAATATGGATAGACTGACACAGGTATGAAAATGGATAATACTGTAGAGGTTGATTGAGGCTCAGACTTCCCTTGAACATTGCGCGGCACGAAAAGTGACTTGGCAGCATTGACTCGACAAGGAATAAATCCAAACATAATGTGACGACAACCAAAGGTTCTCTTCGAATGAGTTGAAAGAGTATGACGACACATAGAATTAGTGTGAATCGGAGACAAGCGGATTACCCAACCGTAAGAGGAATATAGTCAGGTGCCATGTTCAAGGGAAACTAAGAACAACTGTTGTAATTTTTCAAAAGCTTGACCTACTTCCCAAATTTTTCCCTCATCCAGATAGATGAGTACCTCTTTGTTTTTTAATGAGCTTGAGGAGGATAAAAAATGCTCGGTATAACTAACCTTCGGTAAGTTCCTCCTCATATGCTTAATGAACCTAAAGAAGTAAGAGTTCAATCCCAAATGGGTCCTTCAATGAATAATTTTACAAGTCTAGAGAAGGTAAACTTGGTGTTTTTTCATGTTTAGGGATTTTTAAAAGAACTTAAAGGAAACTCCAAACTTGACTTTTTCATAAATTTTAGTCCCTCGGGCCTGAAAACGTATAAAACGATACGAGAGAGAACTCTTCTAAACAAAGTGGTTAGAGTATTCATTTTTCATAGTTAGTCTGATAAGACTGAAAAAGGGTTAAACTATCGCTCGATAGACGATGTTTCATTGTTTTAAGAGCTCGAATAAAGTCTAATAATGCTCTTTGAGAATGAGGTCATCAAAGTGTTCTGCTTCCTAGTAACCTGCCAAACATACCATGTCTAGGCAAAAAGAGTGTTAGAGATATTGATAGAAATCAACAAAAATCATAAAAATAGCTCTTTTAGGATAATTTAATATGAAACTGGATAAAAATGAACTAGTTAAAATGTTAAAATAGGGCCAAATTCTAATTCATTTTCACTTCACCTTGTAAGATTTGGGATTTTTACCCCTTTCTAAGCGATTCTTCTATTATTGATCTTGGGAGATATGGAGCATTATCTCAACTGTCGTCTAGACCAGGTAAGCGCTCTTTCCATCCTCTACCTTTTCATGGTTTCATTTTTTCATTTCATGCAAGTTTTCTTGGGATTTGAGCCAAGCTAGGGCTTTAATGGTGCCCTCGAGTAGTGACGCTACCTTAGACTAGCGTGAGGGGCATCATCGACACCCTACATGACATGGAAATGGATAATTGGCTCCCCATAGCTCAATCAGAGGGGGAATCAGGCGCAAAATGTTTTTTAAAAAATTGAGTTTTACTTAACAAAAAAGCACCATTTTGGTATCAAATTTTTAATAATGATTTTTCTTGTCTTTTTCAGGAGATTTCTTGCCACCATGTTGGAATGGAAGGAATGAGAGAACGAAATTGATGATTTTTCTGCTTTGCAAGATCAACAAACCATAAATTCTCTCAGGAACTATGGGTTGTTGAAGTTATTCAAAACCCAGAGTATGAGAAAAGAGGTGATGATTTTGGAGCATTTAATAGCAATGTGGGATGTAAACGAACATGTTTTTAGAGTTGGCCCTCATAACCATGAGTTCGATCTTGTGGACATATATTTTCTGACAGGGCTCTCGAAATGTGGAGCACCTATTGTACTATCTGGATCCTGCGGCACACATAGGACCACTGATCGTTATGTTTTAGAGTTTTGTCGAGCAAGGTCCCGCAAGACCGGTGCCAAGATTTCCATCAAAGAGATAGTAAATCGTCCTCTCTGCACTATCACATTTACCATTACTAAATTATTATGGATCGTGTGTCCCCACCTAATCACCAAATCACATATGTCCTATGTAGTTGAGTGCATGGAACCAAATATTTTCAACTGGTGTACCAGTGTGTTGACTAATTTGAAGGATCAAATCAGAAGATGTAAGACAGGGAAGAAAAAAGTAGTTTGGATGTGGCTCTCTTCTAGTATCATTCTTTTTGGATGGAGTTACAGTGTTGCGTCTCCAAATTCACATGCCTACACATCCGATCATTGAACCACGCATGAAGAAATGGACAAGTTTCTCAGCTCGACTAGGGGTCGACCGTCTAGTTTTTTCTTTTGACGTTGATTTCTTTGATTGGTGGAATAAAAAGATACATGTGATAGATGATTTACCTTATGCTAGTATGGATTTTCGAGGAAGTACGGACTTGGTCCTCCCGCAAGGAGCACAGTAGGATGCTTCAGGTGAGACTCTAAAGAACATGGCCTCATAATCTTCTATTTTTTTAAAGTTTTAATGTATGTGATTTATTTTTGTTGTACAAAGGGATTAACTTATAAATTCATCTTGCGGATCAAGGACCATTGCATCCTGATGGTACATGTCAACATATGCTCGGCGCAGAGACACCCTATATATAGGGGCAGGTGATCATGGTAGAGAACTTCTGGACGTGGAGAGGAACCTGAGGGGTTTAACCATGGGAGTCCCCTCAATGCACCTTTGGGATATCCCTCATCACTTGAAAAGACACGTAGTGGGTGTGTCTGATGGCATGAATCACCTTCTAGGCTGAGTAGCTAGAGAAGTTACTTACTACCATGAGCACCATGCACCACATGAAGACTAATAGAGTTTCCTAATAGATGTTGTTCTATATTTCGAGATGATGGTGTATAGGCCATGTAGCCTAATTTTTTGACCATTGTGTACTTTTTTGGACATATGTATGACACACTTTTGCTACTTATATATATATATATATATATATATGGATTTTGTTCCAGCTACTTATCTTGTAGTGAAATGTTTTCATTTTCATGTTGTCATGTATGTTTTATGGTTTTGAACATTTATCTATGTGCAAGATGCCAATCTAACATATAATTTTCTAATGAATCGGTAATAATGTTAAATTCTCTCGAAATATGTTGATATTCGATGTAAGAAAATGATCTTTCGAGACAACGAACCATTAAATAAAGATGTAACAATGTTGGATTACAGATAAAATAAATGTGATTCAATTGAAAAACCACGAGTTGAGAGTTGAGACTGACAATCATATGAGATATACCAAGAGAGGCAACCTCGGTCAAAAGTATAATCATGGTGTGATATTCTGCAACATTATTGGTTGTGGGACCAAGACAAATCCATCCTAAACTCACCAACTCACCAGAATGGTAAATGGTCCAAGCTATAGAAGCCAATTTCTGGGTCTTTCGACTAGCACTATCTGCAAATCCAAAATGTATGGGAAAGGACACTGGCATCTGTGCATTCAAGCACAAAGTAGGATAAGTAGCTATGGGTGAAACAAAATCTCTCACACAAAAGCAAATACACACACCAAACCAAAACATATGGTACAAAAATGTACAAAGCACACATGTAGGATGCCCCTAAGCATAGTACTTTTTCAAATAGAGCCCATTCTGGGGCTCCTTTAAGGAGATTACATCACAGTCGATTGTCTCATAAGAACCTTTATGTAGCACAAGTTTCACGATGTAAGGTACATGCCACATAGGTTCTAGTTTTCCTTCCCCTAGTTTATCATGGTCTTGGTCATAGACCAGGACTAAGTCTCCTTATGAAAAGGTGCAAGGTCGGAAAAACCTATCTTATTGATTCTTAATACAGTTCTGATATGTCTCGTTAGCAAGAGAAGCATCATGATGAGTCTCATAAAGTTTCTCCAAGTATATAAAATGTTGTTCCTGAGTGGAGGTATTTGGAAAAAGTTCTACTGCTACCTTTAAAGATGGAATTTCACATTCGATTGGAAACACCGCTTCTAAGCCATATACCAACTGGAAAGATTTGAATCCAGTGGCAGTTTTAACGGAATTCTGGTAAGCCTAGAGTGCCGAGAAAATTTGTAAGTGCCAATTTTTTTTGTTCACCCCTACTGATCTGAAAACGGACGAGTACTTACTCTACACAATTTTTCAATCGAGAATCATTTTTTGACGAATTAATTGCATAAGGATTAAAAGGGCATATGAGTCCATGATTAACCATGATTTTAAACAATAATACATTACATACATGAACTTAAATGGAATAAATCACATGAACAGACAAGAGAGAGACAACGGATGTTGGTAACGGAGTTCATCCCTCCTGGGCTACATCTATGGACCCACTTCAATTGAAATACAGATCGCTTTCATTCCTTCTTCAAAATATGTTGGTACCTTCTCATAAGTTATTACATAAGAGATGCCTTCTCCTTCAATGAAGATTCAAGAAGACTACTCACACTCATATCTCTCCATACATCCAGAAGGATAATTCCTTACATGAATAAGTCTCTCAATGCTTAGGAGTAGTAGCACTATGGATCTCTAACTCCACTCATTAATTCCTCATTACTCTCCTTCTCCCCTTCATAGGGCTCACATAAGGCATTATATAGTTTTTTCTCACTCTCTCTTAAAAAAGAGCATTAATTCCTAGATCGACAATAATAGGATCTAATTACAAAAGAGGAAAAACAAGATCCATAAAAGTAGGATCTCAAACTATCTTCAAGCACATAATGGGAAAAGTCTCAAAACCACCCAAAGACCCTTCAACCATTCCCTTGATTCTCTCAACCTATAATTGAGAATAATGAAAAATTGGTGTGAGGTGGTTTCTCACATAAAAACCAATTTCCAAAATTATAATTTATTGATAAATACATGAGTCTAATTTCCCTCAAAAGTATTAATCATTTTACATCAAAAGTGAATAATAATGTATGAGTTTTTCCAAAAGCTCATAAAGCATAATTAAATGCATGAGCATCTCATAAAAGCATAAGAATGCATGAAACATTTTTCTCACAAAGCATTAATAAAATGCATGAGAAAATAAAACTCATAAAAGCATAAATTCACCACTTTCACCACTTTGTCGCCAAATTCAAATAAACTTGGTGAACAAAGTAAAGTCCCTTCCATGTGTGGAGATCCGCCTGGATCACGCTTTCCCACAAAAGAAACTTTTGGTCTCCAAAAGTATCAATTGTATCTGTATGCAAATGTCTTCAAAAGGCACATTCTTTCAAGACTCCTTCACCCATGTACTTCGGAATGAGAATGTAAAGCCAACACTTGCAACTATTGCAAAGCAAATGTTTGGAAAAAGAAACATCCATGTCTCCTTCACCTCTGTTCTTCGGAGCTAAAATGTTGAAGCCCACGTCTGCATAACTTGTAGCCTATAGCTAATGATACATGTATTACAATCTTTGGAGTATCTTACTTTCCAAGAGTTTATAATTACACTCTTTGGTCAAGTTTACAAGGAATGCCAAAATGGCTTAGGAAAATCGCCCTATTCCACTGATTACATGATGTTTACAATGAAGCCAATTAAGGCTTAAGGTGAAAAATTAACGCCTCTCACTCTCCTCACACAAGAGTGGCTAAAAATTCCTTTTTCCAATGCTTCATAATCACATTTACATCAAATTACAAGGCCTTTTTAATGTGCCAGAAATGTCACATAGTCGAGCAACTCTATGGTTTTCAATCTCATCGCAATGCTTTTACATCAAGTTTCAAGACAATTTTTATGCCGAATCTGATGTCAAGATATGTACCAATGGGAAACTTCTATGGTTCTATGTACCCATTACAAAAATGTGCATCATGGCCAAAATATGCACTAGAAGGTAAACTCACAAACCCCACTACAAATCATGGCAACATTATCAAAAGTACAATAGTTTTGCAAGAATGGTAGACTCTATAGCCTTCAATTGGAAGTGGTGTTGTCCCAATAAAACTTATCCCAAGTTTTAATCCACTTTTTGGTGCAAAACATAATCAAATGTATGGAAATTATATGCAAAATCTCAAAATACCATAAGATAATCCATTGTAACCACTCATTGAGATTGACAACGAAGTTTGACTATAAATAGATCGCCTTTTTCATGTAAAGATTCGGACGGTGCGGTTCAAATATTGACTTTGGTGCTTTATCAATCTATATAACCCAAAAATGAAATTTGTTTTGATTCCAAGCGAGTAACATGGGCGTGACCTGTTGGAAATTAGTTGACTGTGATTTTCTTGTTGGAAATAGTGCCCATAACATTCTTTCACATCGCATTTTTTTCACAATAATTCTTTGCAATTTCTCTATAGGCAATTTCTTTAGTCAAGACGATATCCATGAGTATCATGAATTTTAATGCCATCAAAACCTGTGTTGGAATTTATGATAGAAAAAAAAACGATATATTTGTCTGCAAATGACGACCACAATAGAAACAATAATATCTATTACCTGTCAATTTCAAACATGCTTCCATTAAGCTCAGGCGCTAACCATCAACTTAGGACAAGAAGAACGCTACCGTGCCTACGAAAAAACCATTTGTTTTCCTCGTCTGCGTGATAACGCTCTCCTCCACATAAAAAGAATTGTCATTGGATTGGTTTCCTGGAGCTTTCAATGCTTGATCTGCTCAGCAAACCACCCGTACTCTCTGCTTTCAATCTGTAGACAACTGCAACAACAATTTCATCGCCAAACCATGGAGTAAACATGGCATGTGGTTATAATAAGGCGGAAGTCGACTATCAACGAGCGATATATCTGGTGAGAACCTTGGCGATTTAGATGACGTGACTATTCAACGTTTTCACCCTCGCCAAATTTGTACCAAAGTTATCGATCCCATGGTTATCAACTCCATATAACCTTGGACTTAGTCATCAAACATTTCCCTCTGTGTATAAGTGGTCTCGGCCCTGTGCTTTGGCGCCCAATAATTGGTGTAATGTCCAAGCGCTCCACCTTCGATCTATTCCTCGATGTTGTGGAATGGCATAGGCCCAACCATCAATGCAGAGGCTAAGATATCGAGGGTTTTGATGAGGTCTCATGTCAGTGTTTAGGAAAATGTGCATGCAAGACTTCTCCATCAGAAATGATATAACGAGGAGTATCTCCAAATTTTTAACTCCATATCATCTCATGAGAATTTGCACCAACCAAAATTTGAATGAAAATACCACATTTGTATGGATAAGAAAAAGGAATGCTATGATCTTACACTTCTTTTAGGCCCCGTCGGTAACTGCACACAATGTGATCTGAGCAGTAAATCCTTCTGGAAATTCAATGTTGCAAAAGGAGCAAGAGAAAACGTTCCATTTCGACATGATATTTAATGGAATTCTGAAAGTATCTGTCATGAGGATTTTTGTTGGTGTAATGAATTGCTAAAACCCTCGCATCCTAGCATAATTGTCTAACGATTCTCGGATAACTGGCAATCTCATTTATTTCATCATTGGTTGTAAGTTTGTTGGATCATGGATCGACATATTTAATTTGAGACAATCCACGTGGCTATTAAACCTAATATCGATCCTCTACAGATCTGCACACATATCGTTGGGAAATCCCACCAAATCTGCAATTAAATCGATTGTGCAAATGTCTATCGAAACCAACAACGTGCTTTTTCTAGCAAAAGCATTGAATGGACTCCACAATCTGACAAGATTCAATGACTTTCCTCTTAAGAGATGGCAACAAACTCGAGTGTCTCTTTCTGTTGCAACCAACAAAGATATTGAATTCTCTTTGGTTGGAAGGCACCACTCTCGTATGGTGGGAGAGAAAACTTTAGAACAAAAGTAAGTGTGGTAATCTTCTTTCGTGATGGTTGGAATTTAAATCAGCGATAAGGAATCAGTTTTATTCATTGGGTTATTTACATAAAGCAATGATGGCTTTAAGACAAAGTAAAGGTCAAATTGTACAAAGTTTCAAAGAAGAATTTAGGAAGAAAGATCTCACATTAAACATTCCTTTCGATTCTTATGAAACTTTAATGAAGCATATTGGCGCACTTCACAGTTATACTCTTCATACTTTGAGACTATTTAACCCCACCAATCTTGACGAAGTTTGTGTGCAAGCCACTCACATTGAGAACAGGGGAAAGCATGTTCAAGAAGATCCCACAAATAAACCTTCCAATCTCCAACATAAGCCATTTAAGAAGTTTAAAAGGAAGGAAAAGAAAACCGCCACGGTAAAGAGAGAAGAAGGAAATCCATCTTGCACTCATTGCAAGAAAAGTGGTCACGATGTTGAACACTGTTGGAAACTACATCCAGAGAAGAAACCAAAACGTTTTGGTGGAAAGGGGAAGACAAAAACCGTTGCTACAGTGCAACAAGATCTTGGTTCTAATTCAGGAGACGAAGGAAATATCATTGTGGTTGGAGTACACGGTAAATATTCCCTTCATGCTAGTTCAAATTCCAATAATGAATCTCATGATGATGAACGAAAGATTAATGAATTATTTCATATAAGAGTTGTATCTAAACACACTAAGATAGATACATTATTTGATCTGGGTTCCCAAGTTAACTTGATATCTGAAGAACTTGTCAAAAAGATGGGTCTTGAAATGAAACCACATCCAAAGCCTTATCCTCTTGGTTGGGTATGTGATAAAGAAAAACTTGATGTCACCAAACAATGTACGGTCAGATTTTCTATTGCTTCAAAGTTGATTTATGAAGTGGATTTGGATGTTGTATCACTTGATATATGTGGCATAGTGTTGGGGAGTCCTTATCTTTATGATAGAAAAGTGGTCTTCTTTCGTCATGAGAACAAATACCACCTTACTAAGTGGCGATTGGAATATATTGTTAGATCTCACAACATGAGGGTAAACAAAACACTTGTTAGTGCAGGACAAATCAAGAGACTCATAAACACTAATAAGAGATATGTACTCATGGTCGCAAGGGAGAAAGATGTTGGAATATCCGACGCTTTCCAAGGATGTGATCCTTCTCATAAGAAACAATTAATTGATATTGTTTCTAAGTATGATGATATTTTCCAGGAACCAGATGAATTACCTCCTAAGAGGGAAATTCAACATGAAATACATCTTCAACAGGATTCTCCTCTTCCTAATGTGGGCATGTACAGGATGTCAGTTGTAGAGATGACAGATATTAAGAAGCAGTTACAAGGCTTATTATATCAAGGGGTCATCAAGCACAACTCATCTCCTTGTGGTTCTTCGATCGTGATGGTGCCAAAGAAAGATGGCACATGGTGAATGTGTGTCGATTACCGGGCCTTAAATAAAATCACGGTGAAAAATTGATACCCTCTTCCTCGTATAGATGATTTACTTGATCAGTTAAAGAATGGTGTTTATTTCACTAAGTTAGATTTGTGCAGTGGATACCATCAGATCAGGGTTGCAGAACAGGATGCATGGAAGACTGCGTTAAAAACCAAACAGGGATTGTTTGCGTGGTTAGTTATGTCATTTGGTCTTTGTAATTCTCCAGCAACCTTCATGCGTGTGATGAATGATGTATTTAGGCATTTTCTAGATGATTTTGTGCTTGTATATTTAGACGACATTATTATATTTAGTGAGACTTGGGATGAACATGTGAGGCATGTAAAGCAAGTATTGGATACTTTGCAAAGGGAAAAGTTGTATGTAAAATTGTCCAAATGTTAATTTGGCAAGACTGCACTTGTGTACTTAGGTCATATTGTAGGAGCAGGACAATTAAAAATTGATCCTTCCAAGATTGATGTAATTGTAAAATGGCATGAGCCCAAAAGTGTAACTGAGATACGAAGCTTCTTAGGTGTAGTCCAATATTGGAGGAGGTTCATTTCAAACTTCTCCTTTATAGAAACTCCTTTGCATGCCTTAACCAATGTGAAGAACACTTTTCAGTGGGGAGGAAAGCAACAAACAACTTTCGACACATTGAAGGAAAAGATCAATACCTCACCAGTATTAGCACCACCGAATCTTCAACATCCCTTCGAGATTGAGACAGATGTTGGTGGATACGCCATGGGTGCAGTATTGATGCAATATCGTAAGCCTATATGTTACCATTATGAAACTTTTAACCAGGTTGTTGTTAACTATCATACATATGATAAAGAGTTGTATGCATTAGTTCAAAGCGTAAAACAATGGAAGCACTATTTGTTAGAGAAGGAAACAAACATACATACAAATCATCAGCCCTTACAGTATCTCCAAGCACAAACCAAACTGCAACAATCTCGACATTACAGATGGATGGGTTTCTTACAACAATTTCATTTGGTAATCAAGCACAAAAGGGTACAAGTAACAAGGTAGATGATATGCTTTCTAGACCTCCTATTGTTTCTTCTACTATTTTGAAGAATACTTCTTTATTTCATGATAGCTATGTGGAATAATATTCCATTGATGAATAGTTTAAAGAAGTATATGAGAAGCTAACCCATGGTGCATAGGTAGAGAACTATTTTCTGCAAGGAAAACTACTCTACCATCTTAGAAAGCTATGTATTCCTACAAGTGAACGAGTCCATGTAATACGAGAAGCTTACACTTCTCTTGTGTCTGGGAATTTTGGGGTGGGAAAAACTATGGCTCGTTTGTAGAGGCTTTGTTACTGGCCTCAAATGAAATCAACTGTAACTAAATATATAAAGGGGTGTGTGATGTGTTCTACTTGTAATCCCACTAATAGATAATTTGGGCTATACTCACCACTACCTGTTCCATCCCATCCATGGGAAAGTATTTCCATGGTTTTTGTAGGGGGTTTACCAATGTTGAAAAGGGGTCATGAATATTTGTATGTTGTAGTGGATAGGTTCAGCAATATATGTATCTTAATTCCATGTAAAAAGCAAATCATTGTTGAGGAGACTACTAATCTCTTCTTCCAGTATGTTTGGGTTCACTTTGGGTTACCCACATCCATTATCTTGGATAGAGATACTCGATTTCTTGGGGATTTTTGGACAAGCTTGTGGAGAATGATGGACACCGAGTTGAAGAGGAGCACTTCTTTCCATCCACTGACCGACAGACAAACAAAGGTTTTTAACCGGACAGTGTTACTTTTTCTTCGAGGCTATTGCAGCAAGCATCCCAAAGTATGGGATGAACAGATACCCTATGTACAGCATGCTTACAATCGAGCCTTACATTCCTCCACTCATTTTTTTCCTTTTGAGACATGTTTTGGGTACCTACCTAAAGTTCCTTTGGACTTGATGTATGGGAGAGATGTCGATTCAAATGAAGAAAGAAATGAAGACAGAGCCCGCAAGTTCATCCAGAGGATCTAGCATGTACACCAAGTAGTCAGGCAACAATTAGAGAAAATTCAAGCATAGTATAAATCTCGGCATGACAAACACAGGGTTGATCATCATTTCTAGGTTGGAGACCAAGTATGGCTTCACATCAGAAAGGAGATATTGAAGGGTGAAGGAAAGAAAATCAAGCCCATTCATTATGGACCCTTCACTGTTTTGGAGAAAAGTGGTACCAATGCTTTTCGTCTAGATCTTCCACCTTATAAGAAGATATACTCAGTTGTAAATGTAGAGAACTTGAAACTTTTTTAGCCTCCCATGATCATGGATCAAGATGAGAAAGTTTCAATACCTTCAGTTGATGAGTTTTCTCCTGAGTACTTGGATGCATTAAAGGAAGATATCATCCTGGAAAAAAGGATGAGGAATTCATGCAAGGGTGATGTTGATTATCTTTGAGTAGGCTTAAAGGGCACACATCCAATCAAGACAAAGTGGATTGAGAGGGACAAGGTGAGGGAACTCTTCCCTCACATATATGTTGATTGATGAAATCTTTTGGTGGTCCAAAAAGCTCTCAGTGGGAAGGCATGATCCAAAAAGGATCCAAAGAAGACTAAGGATAGCTCAGAATTCACAGGAGCAACTTAGGAATCTCAGAATGGCCTCAGCAGATAGAGAAATGGAAAAAATTCACAGTCCTCAAAACTCATTGAAAGTTTCATCATTCCAAAGAGCGCATCTCAATATTTCGAACGGCGTAAATGGCTCGTCAAACGGAGTTAAGGATAGAAATATATTCACGGTCAAAGTTTGGTCAACCTAGCCTAGTCAGCAGGGAATGAGTCAACTTCCATACTGCTGATGTCAGAATCCATACAGTGTATGTGGCACACGCAAGAGGAGACATGTGTCATCATGACATCAGCATGGTGACATGGCAGCACTAGAGGCTGCCACATGTCACTCTTTTTTGGATTTTTCAGGTTGATCTGTGGACCAATGAAAAAGTGTCACGTGGCAGATTGTATGGTGACATGGCAGGATGATATGGAAATTAAAGTGGTAGACCGTATTATCACATGGCAGGTAACTATACAGGTGGTTAGCCTGGCCCAATGGTTGGTTTCCATGTGGCCCAATCATGGGCTGCCACGTGGCAGTGGGAAAATGCCCAATGAGGGGCTGAGAAAAAAATTCCAAAAATAAAAATGGCGGGTTCGCCAAATCTGGCGGAACCCCGTCAGATATGGAAGCCCAATGGATATATCTAAACTACGTCCAAGTTGGAGGAACCACCAATACATATATGCATATAAGTTATAACAAACACCCAAAAAGGGGAGGCCCGCGAGCTTGACCCTGAGACTTCCCCCTTTGTATGTGCCTTAACTATAGCTCCACCAACCAATAGGCCAAACGACCCTGTTGTTAACATCGCCCACAATTTTTATTTAAAAATTGAAATCCGCTAGTGCACAGAGGAGAGGCGTGCGAAGGTATGTTCGGGCACGGTTTATGAGGTATTTTTTGGGGAATTAATTGTAGGTTGCAGGGCACGAAAAGTGAGACAAAATTTCTCTTGGGCCTGGGAGTGCCAGAGTCGGATTGAAGCGTGGAGACAGTCATTTTTGGGTAATTCTATGCCATGAATTCAGTTGTGTTGTATGTTTTCTGATCTGAGCAAAGCTTCTGCAACTTAATTCCAGAATGAGGTATACTTATGTATTTTTCCAAATTCTTTTGTTGAGTTAATAAAAAGGCCTACCTATTTGAGAGCAGGACTAGAAGACGTATTCCACCAGGGACGAACTCCGTTATCAAGTTTTTGTGTTCAGATTTGATGCTTATGTCTCTTCATTATAGAGTTTTTCCTTCTTTAATGGTGCACTTTAATTGATGCTCATTTAATACAATTATTTATAAGTCACTTCGATGAAAATATCCTGGATCACCCACCATGCATTGAAGCATGGTTTTCAATACTTTATTGATAGATTCTACTTGTCCATTCGATTGTGGATAATACATGGATTAGTTTTCATGATGAAAACACAATTTGGCACTCAGCTCATTCATCATCTGGCTCAGGAAATGAGATCTGTGATCAGTTACGATAGCTTGCAGGACTTTGAATATAGTGATGATGTGGTTAAATATGAATAGAGAAACATTTTTTCCATCATTCAGGAATGTAGGCATAGCCTCATCCCATTTAGTAAAATAATTGATTGCAATGATAATATAACCATGCCCCCCCGGCTGAGGTAGGATTACATTGCATAAAATCAATGCCCCATTTTGCAAATGGATCGACAACAACTATTGGATGAACTAGAGTAGGGTGGGTACGTGCTTTCTTCTGAAAGATTTGACAAGGTGGACATTTTTCAACAACTTCAATATAGTCTTTAAAAATCGATGGCCAAAAATACCATGCACGTAGGATTTTTTGGGTTTTAGCCATCCCAAAAAGGAGACTACCACATGCTCCTGAGTGACAGTCATTCAAGATGCGTTCAACCTCTTCATGAGTTAAACACCGTCTCAAAATGGTATCGATACCATGAATATATAGAGTGTTTCCAATGATAAGATAATATTTAAAGTGATGTCGAATGCAATGAGGCTCGCCATGAGATACATCAAGCTGAAAGCGTTGGGTTTGGAGATATAAAAGAATGTCTCCATACCAATGATATGGTGTACTAATGAGGAACAATGAGTCATCTGGAAGTGAATCAAAGGACTCATTTTTTGCATCTGTATGGGGAAAGTCACAGATCAACTCAGAAAATACCAATGATTTCTTTGACTTCAATTTAGAAAACTTGAGGTCAAATTCCTAGAGAATAAAGATCCACCTAGATTATTTCCCCCCCAATGTTTGATGAGTCAGAATGTGATACATGGGGTTTGAGTCAACAATAATAGTGGTCTTGCGAAGTAGACTGTAATGGAAAAATATTTTAACAACGATGACCACTGCCAAAGAAAACTTCTCAATATGTGAATATTGGATTTCGATGCATGTGAGGATTTTACTCAAGTAGTATATCACATGTTCCATGTTGTCTTCGTCCTATTGAACTAACACCATAGAAATAGTGGAAGTGGAAGTGGCCAAGTAAAGGATATAATCTCTCATATAGTTGGGGGGATGCAACAATGTTGTATACATTAAAGCATGCTTGAGAGCATCGAATGATCGTTGAGCTTGGTCATCCCAGATTAAAGGGACTTCCTTCTTCAGTAATCTCATAAATCCTTTTGTGATCTCTGCATAATTGCAGACGAAACAACGTAGAAAGTTTTCCTTCCCCTGCAAACTTTGGAGTTGGTTAAGGTTATTGGGAGGAGGTAAATCCAAAATAGATTTCACTTTTAAGGGATCCACCCTAATCCCATATTTTGAAACCACGAATCCTAGGAGTCTACCTGATTCAAAAAAAAAAAACATTTGTGAGGATTCAAGTGTATGTTGTAAAACTGACACCTAAGAAAAACTGCTCTTAGATGATCAATTTGATCCTCTCGACAAGCCAAATGAGAAGGAAAGTCATCGAGGTAGGGCTCAACGATATTCTTGATATCGTGGAAAGCATACAACATAGCCTGCTAGAAAGTAGCTCCAGCATTTTTAAGGTCAAAGGGTAACTTGCGGTATGTGAAGGTTCCCCGCGGGAAGATGAAAGTTGTTTTATGTTGATCAGAGGGGAGAATATTGATCTGGTTGTATCTTGAGAAGCCATCCATTAATGAAAAGATTACACTTCCAACACAATTGTCAATGATTTGGTCAATGAAGGGAGTTGCAGGGTAATTATCTTTAGGGCAAGCTTTATTTATGTCCCTATAGTCGAAAAAACTCTAATTGTCCCTTGTTTTTTCGTGACCGGAACGATGTTATAAACCCATTCGGTCAAAGGTACCGGATAAATGAAACCACCTTTCAATAAATTTTTCTACTTCTTCCTTTATGGCCACATTTTTCCTAGGGTGCATTGGGAGAAATTTATGTCATAAAGGTTTATCTCCAGGGTAAAGCTTGATTTCGTGTGCAACGATCGAGGGATCGATCCTTGGAATTTATTCATAGCTCCAAGAAAAAATGTCATGGAATTATTTAAATAAGGATGTGTAAGCTTGAATTTCTTCATTCAAACAATTCTCACCTAACTGTATGTTTTCCATGACACCATCTTTTCGGATATGTCAATGGAAATGGTATGTGTAACCTTCCCTAAATTTCCTTCGAAAATAGTATCCTGGGTAAGTATTTGAGATTGAGGGTTACTGACAATATCAGATGGAAATATGGATTCAATCTCTTCCTCTATCACATCCAAACTTGGAAGAAAATATGACCCATGGTGTTGATCATCCCAAGCTGACTCTTCTATGATAATCATTTCCATTATGGATTGGTTCGATGGAAAAATCTGTAGGAAATACTCAGAACAAGATGATAAAGATTTTAACCATGATGGTAGAGGATATGAATCTGACGCCACCAAATGTTGGTCGCCAGAACAAGGAGAGGAATATTTAATAGCATCATATGCCACCTAGACTTGACTAAGTGGCATAACATCTCCGAGCATATCAAGCTCTAGTGGACTAGGTACGACCCAAGGATTGGACAACTAAAAGGATTGGTGTACCATGGTTTAAATCATATTAATAATTGCACTTTGCAATGAGGTTTCAGGAGAAAATATGGGAAAATCTCCCATGGGTGAGGAATATTTGAGGAGACCTACTCGCACACTCTCATAGCTAAGCTTTGAATCTCCCCAAAATGGGACATTATTGCTAGTGTGGTTGTGGATGTCTAGTGTACAGTAATCTAGTTGATCAATAGTAACAATCTTCCCTTTATGGGGAAATTGGACACGACGAAAAACCGAAGATGCAACGACATCCATCGCATAAAACCGTCTTCGACCAAGCATCAAATTATATTTTAGAGGAGTGTCGACCACTTCTACATCGACGGAAATGGTTTTTCCCCTGAGTGCAATGGATAAAGATTTCAACAGTCCAAAAGAATCGAAGCCTCATCCATCAAATGATTTCAATATGGTAGGAGATTGATTTAGACTAGGAGAATCAATGGCTTTCCAACAAGATAAAGACATAACACATGTCGAAGCTCCTTCATCCAATATAGTACGATGAATTCTTTGATTCCGAACAACAACTTGAATTTGAAATGCAAGTTGATGAGAGAGCCTCGTTTTATAATCTTGCAGGTTAATCGTAATAGTATTGGATGACTCAACGTCTACAAATCTAATGGCTTCCAAAAGGGTTCTACACTGACTATCACAGTTCTACAGAACCTTGAGTGTAGACATCGCACAAGGTGCTTGTCCCAGATCTTCAACAATGTTGTAGTTCTGGGTAGCACATGTGTTCGGCTTAAAATTCGACCTTTGGATTGTACTCTTGGGTGGACGTAATATTGAGTCAAATGTTGGTTTCTCTATATGGAGATGCCTACACAGAGGGGTAGCAGAAGTGGAAGGTGTTTTGTTCGCAGTTCCATTAGCTAAAATTATGTTACTCATTTTTCCTAGAGGTGTATCATATGTATTTGTTCTAGTCGTCAAATTTATAGTCTCGTTACACATAAAAATAGGTGAACTTGAGGAAGCATCCCCACTAGGAGGATGACCTATGTTGCCTCCTTGCGAAGGTACATGATTTTGTGCAACCATTTTTTGCTACTATGGTGGAAAGGATTAGTCAAAACAACGGGTTGGGAGTTTCCTTTTCAAAATTTTGTCACTTCATCTCAGTGAGGAAAATACCTAGTGTAATGATATTCTCCACACATTAAACATGGAAATTTCAACTTTCGTTGCAGCCATTTATCGGCAACGGTTTTTTGTGTTTTCGGACTCTTCGTTTGATAAGAAGTTTTCTTAGATTTATTTTTCTTCTTCTTCTTTCCTCCAGGTTGAGGATATGAAGCAGATTGGACTGCATTCACCCTAGAGGTTTGAATAAGAGAGGAATGAGGGTTGGGTTGAATGGAAATTTGCGTCGTATATAGGGTGGAAGATAAATGGCTTGTTTTCGTAGTTGATTGCGTAGCAGACTGAAATTTTAAAGAATCGATGATGCCATCAGAATGAGTGTCAGATGATGGTTTTGACTGATCATTTCACATACATGGATCATGCAGGATTAATTCATACAAGGTACTGGATTGGGAATAAACCAAATTCAGATATTGAGCTCTACTAATAGCCCGCTCTTCAATGAAAATAGCACCCATCGCAACATCTCTGGAAATGGGTGGTAAAAATCACTTTGTGAACCATTCTACCAATAGTTGGTCTAGAATGGCAACTTTAATTAATTGTTTTCACCTCCTCCGCTCATGGATATGATCAGAAATATTAGTGGAATTGGATTGTTGAAGGGAGGTCAAAAGATCTATACCGGTTTCATATCTAATTGGTAGTTGAAAATGGGTTAAGAATTCTATTGCAAGTGAATTAAATTCATTGAAGAAACATCATGGTAACTCAATATACCATTTAGTTGTTGAGCGTATAAGAGTTCGCTGGAAAATACGTAATCGAATAGAATAATCCATTAATGAGTTCGATGAACACCAAAGATGGAATGTCATGACATGGTTATTGGGGTCTTCCCCAGTTTTACCATCAAACTTAGGAATATCGGATGGTAACTTGGTAGGAATTACTAACCAGAATGGAGAATGTACTATGGGATCATTCGTCAATCTCGACAAATCTGTGTTAGAATATAGAAGATGGTGTGCTCATTTTACCATTGACGATACCTTCGTCACCCAACCATAGGTCGAAGCCTCCCTCCGAGCACCTTAACTTTGAATGAGAATTCCTCTTGAAGCAAACCCTAGGCTAGATAGCCAAACAAAGGGTAGTGCATCATTCCCTAAGGATAGCGCTTCACAAAGAGTTGATCAGATAGTCCAAACCCTAGCCAAGAGATATTCAACCCAATACTGAAAAATTGTTGTTGTTACAGCTGCATCTGCAACCCTCCTCCACATGTGCGCACCAAACTGGAACTGTAGTTGTAGGAACCTTAAATTTATGTAAGCCTAAAAATTTCATATAATTAAACATGAATTTCTTTCAATGCCTAAGTAGTTCAATAATCATCGTATAAGCATAGAATTTTCAACAGAAAATTTAATTTATCCACAGCATGAATTAAATTTACTAACAGCATGATAATAATTTACATAGTCATCACATAACTTAGAAATTTCATAAATAAAATACCTCCTTCTGATGTTAATTCCCGCTGATATGGTTGTCCTTTCCCTGTTGCCTTGCCCAGCCTGATGCACTGACCAAACTCTGCCCAAACCGACTATCCTCCCAGCCATCTAGGAGCAGCCTGTCCGGCTCCCTAGCTCCAGGATACCGAAAGGAATCCTGGCCCCCGTGCCCAAAACCCCCAGCAACTCGGTGCCCTCTGCAATGGTTCACCAAAAACCCAAAAACCAAACTACTCAAACCAGCCCATATCCCACAGAAACTATGCCACAGAAATACCCTCTCCAAATAATAATCATCCCCCCTATTTCCCATAGGACTCTTCCCGTCATATCCCCCCTTCACCGACTCTCCTCCCCTTCATTAATTTCCTTATCTCCTCCTTTAATTCCTTATCCCCTCCTTTATTATCTTATCCCCTTCTTTATTATATTATCTCCTCCTTTAGTATCTTATCCTTAACCTATCATACGTAAGTTTTAAAGGATTAAATTAAAGTTATTAAGCCCCTTAAATTTATTACCCATGTCATTGAATGTGATATGTAATCAATTAATTAATTAATTAATCAATCAAAAGTTATAAACAATTAATTAATAAATAAATAATATTATTAATACTAATCATTGTTTAATTAAAACCATATTAGGACAATTAATTATACTTAAAAATCCCTATGAACTATTTAACTAGGGTTGTTACAGCAGTGCACACCAACTAGGAAACTGCAATTCTGAGATTGCTACAAATGAGAACTGGCACCCTGTATTTATAGTAGTCCTGGTAGTTTTGTTGGGGCCGACTTCTCCTTCTGGATATGTGTTTGTTCAATATATTATTATTATTTCTGGCCAACTTCTTCTCTTGGAGGCTAATAGCCTAATATAAATTATCTTCTTGAGCTGACAAGGCTTCTAGGGTTATTAGCCAACTCATTAGGGTTTCTCTTGCTTCCTGGAGTCTTTTATTCTTGTCAGGTTCACACATGGAGGTAAATACCTCCTGCAGCTACCATAATATTAACACTCCCTCCTAGCTAGAGAGGTATTTATAGGTAATGGACTTGAGCACAAAAACATACCATTTACCTGGTAGCATCAATATAGTCATCTAGACTATTTCATGACTA
>ML795185.1:168423-189900 GCA_009831015.1 Picea engelmannii
TACTCCTTCCTTGTGTTCATGCTTGCGGCAAATGCATCCCATGTCTTGGGAAGACCATTGAGTACTATGTTCACTAATTCCTTTTCTGAAGTGATCTCTTCAATAGCTTGTAGTTGATCTCTTAACTGGGATATCCTTACAAAATATGATGTTATAATGTCGTCATCATTCATCTTCATGTCACGGAGCTCATTCTTCAGACTCATAACTTGTCCAATGTTTCTGACTGAGAAGAGATTTGTTAGGGTATTGTACATCTTCTTCGATGAGTCAAGATGGGAGATGTAGGGTATCAAGTGGTCTTTTATGGAATCCACTATGATACTCATGGCATTGATGTCAACATCTTTGAACTTCTCCATAGCTGCAACGTTCTGCGGTTCCTTCTCTTCTCCTTCTTTAAACTCTGGCGTCACGATCTTTCCTTTCACAATATCCAGCACTTTATTCTTAGCAAGGATGAGTTAAATCCTTGTCTTCCATGATCTGAAGTTAGAGGCTCCATATAGCTTGTTCTCATACTTCATAGAGTTCGTCATGGCTTGCTTGACTTGGTCAAACCCTAGATTTGACCAGAAATCCAAACTTCACATTTTGGCCTTCTGAGAGTACCAGGAGATGCACTGGGCTAGGGCGCACTGATCTATCCAGAGATTAGGTCAATCTCATCACTTAAGGTGCCTCAACAAGAGGTTTAGGGTTTATGCAACTGCTTCTACTAGTAGCCCTAGCTGTAGTGCTTTTGGAGGCTGCTCCTGCTAGTAACCCTAGTGGCAGTTCCTCAACGAGCTTAATATCTAGCGGTTATGTTTCCTTCCAGTCTTTTAGGCTGACTGAAGGGGTGTGGGCACATAACCTGTTAGAATATAGAATATGGTGTGCTTGTTTTGCCATTGACGATACCTTCGTCACCCAACCATAGGCCGAAGCCTCCCTCCGAGCACCTTAACCTTGACTGAGAATTCCTCTGGAAGCAAACCCTAGGCTAGATAGCCAAACAAAGGGTAGCACATCATTCCCTAAGGATAGCGCATCAAAAAGAGCTGATAAAATAGTCCAAACCCTAGCCAAGAGATATTTAACCCAATACTGAAAACTTGTTGTTGCTACAGCTGCACCTGCAACCCTCCTCCACATGTGCACACAAAACTAGAACTGCAGTGCACACCAATTGGGAAACTGCAATTCTGAGATTGCTACAAATGAGAACTGGCACCCTGTATTTATAGTAGTCCTTCCAGTTTTTCTGGGGCCGACTTCTCCTTCTAGATATGTGTCTGTTCAGTATATTATTATTATTTCTGGCCGACTTCTTCTCTTGGAGGCTAATAGCCTAATATAAATTATCTTCTTGAGCCGACAAGGATTCTAGGGTTATTAGCCAACTCATTAGGGTTTCTCTTGCTTCCCAGAGTCTTCTATTCTCATCAGGTTCACACATGGAGGTAAATACCTCCCGCATCTACCATAATATTAACAATCTAGGAGGTCCAAAGTGTCTAGAAAAGATAATTTTGGATTGCTTTGAGGATACTGGTAATATTTATGAGGCATTGAGATACCAGTAGGACCATAAGTCGGTTGTAAAGGTACGTTATATTCTAAAATTCCTACCATAGGTTGTTGTTGAGGAATATAATCAATAAGAGCACGATTCAGCGTTTGAGGAATTTGAGCAACAAAAGAGGGGTTCATTGATTGATTAGGTACACTTCCTTGTGGAGGAAAACCTGTTTGAATTGGCTAACCCCAGGTAGGGTTAAAAACACATGAAAATGCTTTTCCGGAATAGAGTCTCGAGGGAGCAGGATTAGAGGGTATCACCTGAGTGGTTTCCCCCCATGTGGGACATGTCGGAGCAGTTTTTCCCGAGGGTTGTTGTCGTCTTCCAACAAAAGGGTTTGGAAGTTGTCCTATAAATTTCCCTCCAGTCACAGGTTGGGTTACGACGGGGATTTTTCCACCAACTAAGGGTTTCCACCTAGTAGGAATATATCCACTAATCGGAAAATTCCCACTAATGGGATTATTCCTACTAATGGGATTTTGTCCACTGGCATAAAACTTCCCCCCGGCTGAAACTTGTGTCACAATAGGATTTTTTGTTCTAATAGAAGGCATTGTCCTGATGGGATTCTATATTATAAATGAAATTCTGGTTTGCAAAGGTACAATGTCTGAAACTATTGTAGTGTTTCTTAATTGGTTAGGAATAAGTTGGGTCAATGTCATACCCATATTAAGGCAGATATCTTAGACCGAAGATGTTCTCCACAAAGTAGAAGGAGTAGGAGCATGAGTCTGAGTAGGATTAACTAATCCAGATCTTTGAATATGGATAGTAAATTATTGTGTATGGTTAGGTGTTCTCCACTCCATAGCTAAAACTTCCTCGTATGGTCTTATTGGTAGTTGGGAAGGATAATATTATAGCGCATATTCAAAATATATCAAAGGAGGTATCTGTGGAATGATTGGACCAAAAAGGTTCAGTTAAAGGTGGGTTTGCAAGAATAAAACCCCCTTTCGTAAAAAAATTAGGTAAAGGAGCAATTACACTCCCGGTCTCAGAGATAACTTATTTGTTTATTGTTCCTTCGTGGGAATGATATTCCAGTGAATGAGGAGATAAGGGTTCATAACCTTCCAAAAGAAACCCTTGCATCCTATAGACATATGAATATCGTCGTCGACCAGAGTTAAAAAACAAAAATCCTAGGGACAACTACAAGTGACGAAAGAAAACACCCTTAAAAAATCTAAAGGTAATCAACCAGGAAAATAGTAGATCTTCCGAAGATAAGATATCAAGCCATAAAGGAAGATATGAGAAGCAATTACCCCAATCTCCATGTATCATCCCTTCTCAGTGCAAGAAACCCTCGCTTCATGCAGTCACCCCCCAAGGGTATTGAAGGTGTGATATGACGTCTTCCCTAGGTACTGTGGGGATCCCCTAGAGTCACCTATATATATATATATATATATATATATATATATATATATATATATACCTAGAAAATGCCACTAAGGTTACCAATTCGCAGTCAGCCTCCAGGGGGGTACATTCGACAGTCGGGACTGAACGTATGGGCAAGATATCAAAGTCTAAAGCTCTTCAAGAGAACTAAATAAAATTGGACTGGTAAGACTCCTGACAACCCCGAATGGATTTTGGATTCACAAAGCACCAAGACCAAATGAAACCAGTGGTTTCTCAAGAAAAAAAACCAATATACACTCTTTCCACTACGATTGGTCAAGCTCTGGAGGGGTAATATCTTCTTCTCTTCTGCACGCGACCTCATGTTTAGCCCTTGTGTTAGAGGGGGTTTCTTGGCTATGCCTATACAATAGATGGATTTTACCACTCTTTAGTGCTCTACAGTGTGTTTAGTAATCTTGGACAAGTTACTCACTTTTCCTAGTACAAAGATTCCAATCCCTAGACTATTGTTGGTGTTCTATAAATAAAAAGTCTAGTTTATTTTAATTATGTGTGGTTGATTCTTTAGAGTTGTTTCTTACTCAAGGGTAGATGGAGATGAAAATAATGATGTTTTGACCTAATTCCAAAAACCATGCAGTAGGAAAAATGAAATGCACAATTTCATTCAATGAATCCTACTTACAAGAGGGAGAAGAGGTTTCTTTTTCTTCCAAATACGATTAAACACTCAATGCAACACTCAATAAATTCATATCACTTAATGGAATTTTATTTTCATTTAAATGAATAATCCTAATATTTTCCAAATTATCGAAAGAGAATACTTTTAAATTTCAAAACCAATGGATGCTACGTTCTTTAATTTTTTCAACTATAACTCTACTTCTAAAGATCTAGAATGCATGAATTTATTTGTTTGATGTTAACATGCGAATGAGATCAAATGAAATTTATGTAATTCTTATTTTGTTTCAATGAGCATGAAATAGTTCAAAGCTAAGATAGGAGAGAACATGAAGTAGAATAATACTCAAATAATGATGCATTCACAAGTTGAGAGAACAAAAATAAAAGAGACTTTCTACACTTGTTCAATCATGAAGCAATCACTCTTAAAAAGTATTAAAACCAAAAGATTCAAGACCAATTGATAGCACAACCAAATCTAAAAGGTTCTAGAATTCAAAATATAATTGAAGTGCAAAAGTCAATTGCTAACAAACTACCTCCAAGTCGACAGAAAAGGCTTCCAAAACTGACAAGTAGAATGCTTGAAAGTTTTTTGGGAAGAAAAGTATAGAAGTCAAATGCTTGTATAAGCAATCAAGAAAAATACCATTGAAAATCAAAATTGAACTCAAGGATCTTATCAACCTTGACCAACTTATAACCCTTTCAAAACTTGATCAGATGGAATTCTTAAAAAACAAGACAAGGAGAGTGATACTCGCATTCAAAATCAAACAATTAAAGTCTAAAGTTGTTAAAGAAGAATCTGGGACAAAATTTTGGATCACAAAGACTAACAAACAAAGAGAGAGAGAGAGAGGCCCAAAAACCAACCTAGAATGAAGGGTTATGCTCCTGGTGCCAAGAGTACAAGGCGTCAATGGTAGGGTGATGCTCCTAAAAATCCTGCAAGGGGGCATTAGTGATTCTCTGTAGGCCACTGGAGGGGAGTGTCATTGTTTGAGAAAAGGGTCAAACAAGATTAGGTTCAACCAAGACTCAATAAAAGTGTTTTGAGGACTCTGTAATCTATTCAATGATGGTGAAAAGGAAAAAAAACTTCATAAACAAAGCATTCATAAAGCAATCATAAGAAACAAGAGGCTAAAAACTAAGGAAACAATCGTTCCCCAACGAGGTTGCAAATTTCTATTGTGATAAATCTTACCCTGCGGACAGGTTAAGCTCTCCTTAGCTGGGTTATCTTCGGCTAATACAGAACATAGAAAATGGACACTAACATCCCTTGCTCATGTCTATTCACACATGAAAATGAGAAGATGGAAAAGAATGTAAGAGCGCACCTTTTCGAAGGTTGTCTTCATTGTTCCTTGTTTCTCCAACGTTGGATCCAGTCCTAGCTTGAACATGATCTCCCTATACTTAGACAAAATGATCTTTCTCTTCTACTGCTTGCCCAAAGTTAGATGAAATCAAGTCTAACTAAGTGAAACGAGCATGACATTCATATGTAAACTAAATGAGACAAAAGTATGGGAATAGGCCAAGCTTATATTCATGAGAAACAATGGACAATACTTACAATCATTTTGATGTTGAGAAAGCTTCCTCCAATGCTCCTCCTATCTATCCACTCACTGTATGCTGACAAATAAACCAAGGATTTGATATGCTTCAGACCTTAACTTTGTCTAATCTCTTCCACCCTTGAGAGGCCTTGTTTATATAGAGGCTTGGGAGGTTTAACCAACTTGGGATATCAAGGGAAGGTTGAGATATTTCCTCCATAAGTTAGGATTTATTACCCAAAAATGAGAGACTTGAGCTTATGAGTCATCCCTCAATCATAACCACCTGAAGTATGTCGAACCTGACCCATAGAATAAGGTGGGATTCGTTAAAACCACCCAAATGAGGTTGACGCTCCCTTCACTCGTGACATGAGGCGTCAATGACGCTCCCTCCTGGTCTAGCAAAAGGAATCACCCTAAGGATGAAGCTCCCTAGGCCATGGCAGGGGGGCGTCAGTGGTCCAACTAATCCAATCAACAAGGGGGAATATAATGTTTTCGACCTTCAGAAAGTGGATTTTATTCTCTTTGATAGCTAGGGAACATGACAAAATGTTTTCCATGGTGTCAGGGATGTCAAACCAAAGTGTGCCACTTAGATGTGGAAATTTTGTGTGTAACACATGGCAAGAAGATGTAGATCAGAGACAAATATTGTAGCAAATCCAAATCCATCTAACCAAGTTTTAGTTGGACCATGGGTTCTCAACCAATGTTTTCAATCCCACTTACGCGTAGAAAGTAGCACGAAATATTTGCTTCGACATTGTTTCCTACTGAAAGTAATAGATGTCATTTCATCTTTTTATTTATGGTGTTCCATCCATATTTCGAAAAAGAAGAGAATCTACATTCATTTGTTTTTTACCATTGAATTCAGAAATAGTAAAACATCTCTTATTTTTTACGTTTGATTTCATAAATAGTTAAACCTATTAGTTTTTCTTAGTCTATTTGTTAAAATAGTTTCTATGCATTCAATTTTCTTACTCACTTTATATTCTCTTGGAAAATTAAATGGGTTTAGCATTGATTTTCTTCTCAAATCACAAGGGAGTAGCATTTTATCTTCACTCAAATAATCATTAAATTAATCCACTGAGTTCTTTGTTTTGATGAAGTGCATATCTGGTTAATATTACAAGTTCTGTAAGATAATAATTGTTTTTATTTTATTATTGTAGTCGTTAAAAGTAATCATAAAAAACACGATGATCTGTTGACATATGAATCCATATTTTCAAAAATATAATTCCATTCAATATGGACTTGTGGTTCATTTATAGGGTAATTAATATAAAAGTATTTTTAAATTATTTAAGTTTTTAATTCACGACGTCCTAGAGCACCTGTGGTACTCTACGCAGTCGCAACCGATTGTCAAGTGGATACGCCTCCATGTGACATGGTATCTAAGTGGAGTTTTTTCCAAGAGTAATGTTTTTTCTTTATTTATGCTATCTCATTTAGTTCTACAAAGTTATGTTCCATGACTCGTAATTAATGACTTTTTCCTGCTCATGAATCCTAACCTTTATTAAACATGTTCATGAACCCAATAATGGAGGAAGGATAAGTTCATATATAATAATGTGGGACCCTAATAAAAGATGTGGCCAAGTGTCCTCTTTTGCATGTAGACTGAGGATGTGTTTCAATCGCCATGAGTCCAAACATGGCCTATATATTTGTCAATTTCTCTCGGCTTCATAAATCAGGCAAGCAACTTCGTGGGATCGAAATGCTCGAAGAAACATCCTTTTTTGAAACCCCACTATCGAGACTCTGCCATTGAAGGCACTCTGAAGTGCCACCACTGTTGAAAGTGTAATGTCCCTGACCATCAACCCCACTGTCAGACAACACTACTATGCGGAAACATTCTCATACTTATATATAACATGCATGATATCAAATTGACATATTTAACTAAACAATACAGAGTAATCACAAGATTACTACTAACATATAGAAATAATGGAATTAATAGTAATTCATAATTGCAACGGAATACATGATAATATTGCAAGCATCATAGACATGCATTTTAATTTAAATTAAACATAAAATGACACTTATCGTTAAAACTGTAGTAACTCCACCAACTATGTGCATACCTTCCACGAACCTCACATCCTTAGACCACGTTGCTCATCACGCTCAGCAGTGGGTCACCCCTAAGATGGGACCAAGCTCCACCCTGGGCAAGGGAATCCTAGACTAGGCTAAGGTTACAGGAAAACTGCACAGAGCAACCGAAAGGATTCTCTCCAAGAGCCTTCTTACGCCCACTACTCACGGACTCTCATTTGCCACATGCATGTTCCACCCAGGAGTATACACCTTCACAAGCACAATCCATCGGTGCTTCACCTCCCTCTCTAGGTCTCAACAACAGGATGGATCAGGAATTCTCAGAGCTTCGTAGCTAGTGTTGGACTCTCTCTAGGAGAAAACCGCTTCCCAACAGACTCTCTCACCTGGAGAGAGTTGCTCACAGGCCTGACAATCTGCCTCTTCTACCACGGGCCCGACAACCCGCTTCTTCAGCACACTCTTTGACTCAATTCCAACTTGGTGAGGGAAACCGCAACAACATCAGTATTCAGTTGACACAAGGATGACGACCACAACAGAAAATGGGTATATGCCCGAAAATGGCAACGGCCAAACGCTAAAACACAACACACTCAGGCGATTACCTAAGTGTCAAGTTCCACAGAAGACACAAAAAGTTCATAGATTTCGGGTCTCTGGTGTGTGCGTGAATATTTTCAAAGGTCAAATACAGAGGCCATGGGATTCACGGGAATACACTGGTCGACTTCATGGTTCTCGTTTTTAGGATGTGTGACAAGAAATTTAAGCAAAGGTCGATCACATAGGTCTCACGGTTTCAGACGGAATATCGGGAAAATTGGAAGAACAAACCCCCAACTCAGTTGGCACTTCAGCTTTTAACCGCATGCGCCCAGGTTGACACTTGTCTTCCTAGAGCTGCATGCAGTTCCAACGTGATGTGTTCCCTTTTGCACACATTGGAACTGCATGCGTTGCCTCTCCCAAGACTTAGGATAAAAACATGTTTGTCACACAGCTTTGGAATAATATTAAAATATTATTCTCAAGGACTTAAGCCCCTAAGATTAGCCCCTCTTTTCAACCTTTCAGCCCCTTTTCCCTTACCCACCCTATGGAATCTTAGTCCCTGATCACTCTTTCTTCGTGGTCGGTCTGCACACAACGATGTTTAATATTTATTAATGTTTTTCATAATTACATATACAAAAATAGGCTCATGGCCTTTAACACTTAGGCTCTCCATCCTAATAAACACATAAGCCCACCAACTTATCAATACTCGAATCATCAGCCTACAAAACATGATTTACAATTCATAACATGATTACAATAGGGCACGTCCTTGGGGATATTACAATCCCCTCCCCTTATTTTTTCACTATCCTCAATGCAACTTTTACACAACATCAACAAGATTTTCAAAATCTTCAAAAAGGTGTGGGTATTCTGCCCGCATAGCATCTTCATGTTCCCAAGTCACGTCCTTGGGACCGTACTAGGTCCACTGGACCTTTACAAGTCCTATGGCTTGATTCCGGAGTTGTTTTCTTTTCCAGTCTAATATGTGCACAGGATGCACTTGCAGGACACCTTCTTGCTCCATCTGAATCACATTCCAATCAATTACATGATTAACATCAGGTATATATTTCTTAAGCAATGAAACATGAAACACATTATGTACAGTCATGGATGTAGGTAATGCAAGCATATATGCAACTGGCCCAATCCTTTCTAGGATTTCAAATGGCCCACAAAATCTGGCTACCAACTTGGAGCAACTTCCTAGCTTCAGGGAACTTCTATTGGCTTTTACTTTCAGGAAAAAATGGTCACTCACTTTAAACTCTCTGTGGGTTTTGTTCATATCAGCATAAATTTTCTGCCTGTCTTGGGCAACTTTCAAATTCTTCTTAATTTTTAGCATTTGTTCTTCCATTTCCTTGAGCAATTCTGGCCCAACTACTGCTCTGTCGGCTAGATTATCCCAACTTACTAGAGTATTGCGCTTTCTTCCATAAAGTGATTCAAATGGGTTCATCTTCAATGATGCTTGATACCCATTGTTGTAGGTGAATTCTACCAAGTGTAGATGGTCTTCCCATTTAGATGGTTTTTCCATCACATACATCCTTAGTATGTCTTCTATTACTCGATTCACTTGCTATGTATGTCCATCCGACTCAGGATGACAGGTTGTACTAAAGTTCAGATTTGTTTTGAACCCCTTGAATAACGCTTTCTATAAATTTGAGGTAAATTTCAGGTCTCTGTCAGACACAATTGTCTTTGGAATTCCATGCAATCGTGCCACTTCCTTCATAAATATGTCGGCAACATCCGCTACCTTGTGAGTAGTCTTTAATGGAATAAAATGGGCAGCTTTTGTAAGCTTGTCCACTACCACCATTTATGGGCAATCCCGTGATGAAATACATTATCACCACTTCCCACTTCTGCTCGAGAATGGGTAAAGTTTGTAGCAACCTTGTTGGGTGCCCGTGCTCAGATTTAACCTTCTAGAACTCCATACATCTGGCGATGTATTCTGCAATCTCTTTCTTCATACATGGCCAAAAGTAATGGCTCTTGATTGTTTCCATAGTTTTCTGATATCCAGGGTGCCCAGCATAAGGCACATTATGCATTTCATGCAAAATCATAAGTTTCAAGTCCTGGACATTAGGTACATAAATTATGTTCTTTTACATAAGTGTTCTGTCAGTTTCCAATTTACAATTTTCCACTTTCTGTGGCATCTCACCTTGTTGTAGCTTTGCTACCAAATCCCTATACTGCAAATTTGTATTTACAGCCTCCAAAATTTTCTCTTTAATATCAATTCAGTACATGCTAATGGTTGTAGCATGTAATTCGTGTACTCTCTTGCTGAGTGCATCAACGACTTTATTCTCCTTCCCTTTGATATTCTTGATATCAAAATCGTATTCACGGAGAAAATCCAACCACGTACTATGTCTAGCGTTCAAGGTTGGCCGATCAAACAAATACTTCAGACTATTATGGTTTGTCCTCAATTCAAACCTCCTTCCCATGAGGTAATTCCTCCACTTCTTTAGAGCGTGTACTATGGCTACCAACTCCAAATCATGAGTTGCATAGTTTCTTTTGTGCTCTTTCAACTTTATGGATTCATAACAGATTATGAATCCATTATGACTGAGGAATCCTCCCAGTCCTTCTTTGCATGCATCTGTGCAAACCATGAAATCTTCATTTGGGTCTGCAATCCTCAGGATTGGAGCACTGGTTAACAGTTGCTTCAATTGCTGGAAGCTTCTCTCACATTTCTCTGTCCACTAGAATTTCTTATATTTCCTTTGCAAGGAAGTGATAGGGTGAGCAATCCTCAAGAATCCTGCACTAAAACTTTTGCAATAACTAGCTAGACCCATAAAGGATCTTACTTTCGTCACGTTCTTTAGCACTGAACATTCTTTGATGGCCTCAATCTTCTTAGGATCTACAGCTATCCCATCCTTCGAAATAATATGCCCCAAGTAATGGATCTGCTCCTGATAAAACGAGCACTTTATCAACATGACATACAGTTGGTGTTCTCTTAGCACCTGCAACACCATCCTCAGATGTTGTTCATGATCTTCCTCCGACTTGGAATACACCAGGATGTCATCCAAAAAGACTATGAAAAACTTGTCCAGTTAGTCTTTAAATACACCATTCATCAAGCACATAAAAACAACGGGTGCATTCGACAGCCCAAACAACACCACTATGAACTCGTAATGACCATACCTTATTCTAAAGGTGGTCTTCCTAATGTTTTCATCCTTTATCCTTGCCTGGTGATATCTCGACCTGAGGTCTATCTTCAAAAATATCTTTACATCCTTCAATTGTTCAAAGAGGTCATCAATCCTCGACAGAGGATAGTTTTTCTTTACAGTTACTTTGTTCAATTGTCTGAAATCAATACACAATCTCAGTGTCCCATCCTTCTTCTTCACGAACAGGACCGGGGCTCCCCAAGGTGACACACAGGTGACACACTTGGTCGTATGTACCCCTTCTTCAGAAGCTCTTCAAGATGCAATTCCACCTCTTTCAGCTCTAGCGTACTCATTCTGTAAGGAGCTTTCGACACTAGAGATGCTCCAGGAATCAAGTTTACAGAGAAGTCAATATCTGTTTTCGGAGGTAGTTCGGGTACCTCCTGAAATACATCTTCAAACTCCTTTAGTACCATATGATCTCCAATATTTGAGACCTCATCCTTAGATGCTTCCTCCACATGGGCTACAAATAATTGACAGTGTTTCCTGTAGCACTTCTTCAGCTGCATTGATGAGATTTTTCTGACAGCAACAGCTCTAGGAATTCCTTGGACTGTTTTATGATTTCCTTCCTCATCCAGGCAAGTAAATTCCTTGTTACGACAGTCCAAGATGGCATGGTGCTAGTCCAACCAGTCCATCCCAATTAGACAGTCATAATAACCTAAAGGAAGAATGTTCAATTCAGCCTTTGTGCTCGGTCCATTCATATCCACTAGACATGACTTAACTAACTCAGTGACTTTCCTCTTGGTTTCATTAGCCAACTGCACTAACCAAGACTTTTCATGTTTTCTTCTAGACATTTGGAGTGGATGAACTAAAGGGAGAAATGAACAAGATTAAGCCTCCTACGTTTGATAGAGAACATAAGAACTTCTATCTGCCTCATTATTGGAGTGTTTCGGGGAGTGACGACGATCCCTGCTAACACTTCTTGATCTTCTTTTCTTCTCAGGGATCCCGCGACTCCCTATTTTTCTTGAGTCACTCTCCTTACCCATATTATTTTCGATACTTTCCAGGCTCTTCATTAACTTTAAGTTGAATTCTCCCTGTTGTTCCTTAGCTTTCATGAGATTTATGTTATCTTCTCGGTGAGTCTGGGCATCTTTCTGCAATCGTTCAATGATTTTCATCATATGGCCTTCCTTATCTAACTCTTCTCCATGTCCATTGGAGTTCAATCCTTCAACTCCTAGATGGACATTCATTCCTTTTTATTCATCCTCGGAACTGGAAGCAGTTCGTGCCTCTTCCATTTCTTTTGCACTCAGTGGCAATTCTACTCGGTTCTGGCACTTGTTAAACTTCTGCAAACACAATGTGCAGACAACCGGAATTTTTTAGGCCATTATTCCTTAACAAATCCCACAGCATTCATAAACAAATATGATTCAAGAAAACGTTCATTTTTCATTCTCTGTGATTCGCATTCAATCAAGAATCCCCGCAGATTTCTTCTTTCGGAGCTCTACTCTGCTAAGTTTCCAGGAACTATCCCCTTTCACTCAATCCCCAAACCATGCAACCATGGATCGTGACCAAGCGCTAGATCAATAAGCGCGTACTCAGGCCTTCGTCCTCAGAAATTTTCAAAGCGCAATATGACAATTGCTCAGAGTTTCGAGTTACCGAACTCGTGAAATAGGGTGGATCAATGGTCCATGTCTACCCAACATCCAATGGCTAACACTCGCTATGGAACCTCAGGAGTCTGAGTTTTGGGACTTCGGAAGATTTCACATCCGCACACCCTGAACCATTAATCTCTGAACACTCCCACGTCACCTTAGGTGACGCCATCACTTAACATTTTCCCAATTGCGATGGAATGCAATGGTGGTTTGGAGTAACCCGTCTTTCATCCCGTAATTCGCCTAACACTAACACATAACCCCTCAGTGAAACCGCGGTTTGGATTGCGGGACCGCCTTGGAGAATTAGCTTATGTGCAACTTGGGTCCTCGCAATGCCTTCTAGCCGTTGATCTTTTGTATCATGATCAACGCCACTGTGGGTCCTCTGACCTTTAACTACGTTACGTAACCTCGGCCCTACTAACCCTTCTCATACAGGATGCCACATGGCGACATACTAGCGACGACTGATATGTGGTCCATTCAGATGGGTGAAACTCATCACGTTCCAAATTCCATTTCAACCTTCCACGGTTCGAAATCCACTTACACTTGGCACACAACCCATGTTTCCACATCACCTCTAGGTGACGTCATCATGACTCACCACTTCGGCTCTTCGAGCTTAAGGATTTTCAACTCCTCCACTCTTGCTTTTTCCTGGAGCACTTTCTCCTAGAGTTCACGATCTACTGATGAGTGTCCTTCACAATCGGATGGTTACGATCTATTTCAGGACTTCGGGAGTTTGTGCCTCAGCGCATTCCACTTCTCCGGATTGCTAAACTCCGAAAGGCTTCTAGGATAACCTTCCTGCACCTTCTCCAAATCTGACGGTCTTAAAGGACTCTCTTTTTTTCCAAACAGATCCTACGGCTCCAACACCCCAAGTATTGAGCGCTCTCTCTCTCTGGTCAAATACCACATCGGTTATGGTTTTATTCTATCGCTACTCCTCCTAAGCTTCGTAGCACGACCAAGTAACTCATTGGCACTCAAAAACATTCTAAGGTTCGAAATTGGTTCCATCCGAACACCATTTTCACTCGAAACCTTAGGTCCAAAGGCCACTTATCCGGCTCATCCAGGCTCAACGTTGAAACCATGGATCTGATACCATATTGTAACGTCCCCGACCATCAACCCCACTGTCGGGCAACGCTACTACGCGAAAACATTCTCATACTTATATATATAACATGCATCATATCAAATTAACACATTTAACTAAACAATACAGAGTAATCAAAGGATTACTACTAACATACAGAAATAATGGAATTAACAATAATTCATAATTGCAACGAAATACATGATAATCTTGCAAGCATCACATACATGCATTTTAATTGAAATTAAACACATAATAATACTTATCTTTGAAACTATAGTAACTCCACCAACTACGTGCAGACCTTCCACGAACCTCCCAGCCTTAGACCAGGCTGCTCATCATGCTCAGCAGTGGGTCACCCCTGAGCTGGGACTAAGCTTCACCTTGGGCAAGGGAATCCTAGACTAGGCCAAGCTTATAGGAAAACTGCATAGAGAAACCGGAAGGATTCTCTCCAAGACTCTCATTCCACACATGCATGTTCCACCCGGGAGTATACACCTTCACAAGAACAGTTCATCGGTGCTTCACCTCCCTCTCTGGGTCTCGCCAATAGGTCGGATCATGAATTCTCAGAGCTTTGTAGCTGGTGTTGGACTTTCTCTGGGAGAAAATCACTTCCCAACAGACTCTCTCACCTGGAGAGAGCTACTCACAGTCTTGACAACCTGCCTCTTCTACCACGGGCCTGACAACCCTCTTCTTCAGCACACTCTTCGACTCAATTCCAACTAGGTGAGGGAAACCATAATAGCATCAACACTCAGTTGACACAAGGATGACAACCACAACAGAAAATGGGCATAGGCCCAAAAATGGAAACGGCTAGACGTTAATACACAACACACTCAAGCGATTACCCAGGTGTCGAGTTCCACAAAAGACACAGATAATTCACGAATTTCGGGTCTCTAGTGCGTGCGTGGATATTTTCAAAGGTCGAATAAAGAGGCCATGGGATTCACGGGAATACACCAGTCAGCTTCACGATTCTCATTTTCAAGACGCATGACAAGAAAGTTAAGCATAGGTCGATCACAAAGGTCTCACAGTTTTAGACAGAGGATCGGGAAAACTGACAGAACGAACCCCCAACTCAGCTGACGCTTCAGCTTTCAACCGCATGTGCCCAGGTTGACACTTGTCTTCCTGGAGCTGTGTGCGTTCCCTTTTGCACACATTGGAGCTGCATGCGTTGCCTCTCCCAGGACTTGGGATAAAAACATGTTTGTCACACATCTTTGGAATATTAATAAAATAATATTCTCAAGCACTTAAGCCCCTAATCTTAGCCCCTCTTTCCAACCTTTCAGCCCTTTTTCCCTTACCCACCCTGTGGAAGCTTAGTCCCCCATCACTCTTTCTTCGTGATCAGTCTACACACAACGATGTTTAATCTTTATTAATGTTTTGCATAATTACATATACAAAAACAGGCTCTCTGGCCTAATAAACACATAAGCCCACCAACTTATCAATACTCGGCTCACCAGCCTACAAAACATGATTTACAATTCATAAACATGATTTACAATTCATAACATAATTACAACAGGCCTCGTCCTTGGGGATATTATAGAAAGAATGCAACTCATTTATTAAGATACTCCCATTGAAATATGATATCAACAAGAGACACTAGATTTGGAACAGAGAAATGGGTGAATCTATCGTTGTTGTTGGGTTTACGAAAAATACTCGGGTTGTATTAAGTGATGGTGGATAAGATGGATGAAAATATTCATAAGCATAATAAAGGTCTCATTACATATAGATAATAAACAATGTTCTGACTACATTATTTTGTCTTTGGATTTTCTTCGATGGGGTTCATGTGATGGAAACTGTGATTGGTGCTTATGGGTCCAAATCAAGTGGTAAAAGTAAAAAAACTAATGGTAAGGATCGTTTTTGGAAAAGCAATAGAGGAAAAGACTGTTGTAGACTCTCCGTCAAACCCCAAAGTATTATGATCATCAACTATCATAGTTTTCTGAAGAGAGATTCTTATGGCCGATGGTTGGGCTTTATGGAGATGGTTTCACACATTACGAATACAATTTTATCCTACGAATATATCAAATGTTATATAGGACTGCTAACTGCTTCTATTGATTGGAAGACGCTTTCAAGTATCTCGTATAATGATCTGCTTCACTTCTTCTTCATTTCTTAATGGGTTGTTTCAGTTCTCACTGATGAAACGCATATTCATGCCAAAGATGAGGTCAAACAAAAACGTCCAATTGCAATCCATTTGACTATAGATCGATTGATTCATCGTTCTATCACGAGCATTTTATAAGACCTTTACGAGCCTATATTTACTCATGTGTTCTAGTGTGTTGCAGATGTTGACTGGAAAAATGTTATTTACTAGGGTCTTCATGGAGGGTTGATGGAAGAAACAGAAGATGAGATGTATGAACTTAAGGAACACATGCACAGACCTAATGAACAAAAATTTGAGGACCCACTCACATCTGATTCAAAGGAAAAACATGAGCTTTACTTCCTTGCAGCTTGGACATTCCTAGGTAACCTCTATTATATTTTTTTCGTCATTTCCTACACAAGACTGCAATATAAAAAATGCAATTGATCTTGTTTTTCTTTTTGACAGCAGTGTCTAAGGTTTGAACAAGTTTGTATTCACAATTTTCTACAATGCACATCGATGATTGATAGAGTGTAATGATTATCAGTACACAAAAACAAAATTGAAATCCTAACATTTGAAATTTTGAACATGCTGTGAATGTTATTTCGAGATATTCAACATAAGAGAAGAAGAAGCACAAGGGAAGGAAGGAAAGGACCTGGTGAGACTTGAAAGGGTTGGTAAGGCGCGTGACGATTTCCACGAGAGGAACAAAGAAGGCAAGAACCTTCTCGGAGCTAGTAGCGGCATTGACTATGACATCCTTGAAAGATCATAACAGAGGAAGATCATTAATTTTACGAGACGAATATTGTACATTTTCAAAGAAAGCCTAGCCATAATTTTTCTACTCCAAGGTAAAAAAAAATCTACATTCTTTGTTCAAAATGCATACAACAAATTTATTTACTATAAAATTTAGTTTGTATTTACTGTGAAATTTAATCTATGATAAGAAATTTTTTCTATGGAATCTGTGATATATACAGACGGTGCAACTAATTATATATAGATAGGTTTATATAACTTAACATAGAGGAAATGGACAAGTCGTTATCTATGCAGTGATTTAAACTTGTCTTGAAAAAAATGTCTTCTAATTAATGTAATGTAGTGGGCAGTAATGGGAGTGTTGCACATCTATTTAGATTTGTCTCTAAATCAAATCTACTTGGCAATACTGGAAGCATTATACATATGTTCGTTTTTGTCTCTAAATCAATATCATGGTTAGAAGGAGATTGCTAGAAGAAGCTTTAATGGAGACCCATTCGCCAATTGAAGTGAAACAAGGCAAAGAACAGGGATGAAAGAAAATCACGGAAGGATGGAAGAATGTCTACGAATCAAGAGGAAATGGACGTTTTGTGGAAGCCAAAGGAAATAGAGAGGTAAAATCCATGAGTATCTTTCATGCAACCTCGTGCAACCTACAACTGGTGTAACAGGGGTCAAAACAGCCTCAATATGAGGCCAAATAAGACCTCAAACATAAAAGTTTGGATAAAAAATGAACATTGTCAAAACTTTGGTTAAAATGTCTAGGGAACAATGGAAAATACCAAATTGATTTATATACTAAAAAAGACCTCAACATGTTTAAACTTAAGATAAAAGATGAAATGAACTTAAGTAATTTTCCATTTTTGATAAAACTTTGATTAAAACCTATGTCTTGGACTAAATGCTAAACTAATACAAAATCAAAAATCAATTTCAAGAGGCGTAGCCTAAAAATAGGGACTAATAAAATGAAACCCACTCCAGTATAAGATTTAGGGAATATATCATCCAAACTACAACTCATATTGCTCCCAAAATAGTTTTTTTTTTAATTCTTCACATTTTTGTATTCTTCCTTGATGTGATGGCAATTTAGAATATAACACCTCTTACTAAAAGAAATTTCATAAATAATGTTTGTAAATATAATTGGAAAAAATTCCATTTAATATCGTTTTCAACCAAAAACATGTTTCCTAATGTTCCTATTTACAATCACATAAACATTTATAATATTATCTAAAATTATTTATAATTAAGTCTACAATAATGTCTAAATAAGAGGCCTTAATTATGTACTTAATGTCTAAACATATTTATAATATTATCTAAAAATATTCATAATTAAATCCACAATTATGTCTAAATAAAAGACCTTAATTATGTACTTAATGTCTAAAATTAAAATTATGATGGAAAATAAATAGTTTACTCTAAATCCTATGTTCAATGTTTGTTTCATCTAAATTATAAGAAAAATGGAGAAAATAAAAAGACATTCCTTCTTGAGTTTTGTTGCAATCCGTTACCATCTAAGTCGCGTAGGTGTGAGTTTAATTTTTTTAATGGTAATTTTTATATATTATATTTTTTATAATAAATTTTATATTATATTATAATTATAATAATTATTCAAAATTCAAAATTGATGTATAAAATTTTGTACTAGTTTAAGTGTTTTATATTTTGTTTTGTTTTTTTAATTTTTTTTGAAATTTGTTGAGAAATTGGAAAATTGTGATTTTTTACAAATTTCTATTACTTTGTTTAAAAAACCAAAACTTAGATAACTCCAAAAACTTTTATTTCTTATAAAAAAAATTATTTGAGATATTGTTTATTGTATAAAAAATTTTATTAAAATTTTGAAAAAAAAAAAATTTAACAGACTACAAAACTTCTTAGATACAAGATCAGAAGTATCTATCAGTTATTAAACTTTCTAGCAATCAACATACAAAAAAGTACAACTTCTTCATCTTTTTCACACTAACCAATGTTTCAAATGTCTATGTTTGTATTTATGTGTAAATGCTTTTTTTGATAGTTGGTCAACTTCTTTATTATATTCTCTGTAAGAGTTGTAGAAACTTCCCTCTCAATACTTGTATTTTTGGCATCCACAATTCATCTTGAGTCTGAAAGTCTCCAAGACTAGACATTTCTCCAAGACTAGACATTTTAAAAGAGCTCCAGCCCCACATTTATTACCCTTATCTTGAGACACACCATCAACGAATCCCATTGAAGTATTTTGTGACCGTCGATAGAGGATGATCTTAAAAAATAACTAGGTTCCTTTGCTTCCAAATCTCCCAGCAAATATAGCGATTCCCCCTTCCTTATCCAGTTTTGGAAGCACTCTGTAATCTGTCCTCCTTTCCAAGTACTATTGGTTTTTAGCTCCTTTATTATTGTAAACCAAATATTTTTAGTAAAGCTACACTCCACAAAGAGATGATACACTATTTCTTCACTGTTTCCACATAATGCACATCTACTAGGCCCACTTATATCTCTTTTGATCAGATTTTCCCATGTAAGGATTTTCTGTTCTAGCATTAACCAAATAAAAAGAATGACTTTGAATGGTAACCGTCACCTCCAAAGTTCATTATACTAGAAATTTGTATCTTCCTCCATATCCTCCATCACTTGTACATCATAAGCTAGCTTGGCACTTACTTGTCCTCTTTTAATATCCCATGACCACAATAAAGTATTTTTCTCATTATTTAATTCAAAACCTGAACCAATTAGTCCCCTTAGAAACATATTCCATCTTATAATGATTTAGAATTTCTTTTTACTCATCAAAATTATAATAATTTATAAATACCTTTTTTTAAGATCAAGATACAAATTTAAAATAAATTTGTTATCTTTAAAATTAAATAAATCAAATTTAGTCTCAATAAAATAAATAGTAATCATTAGCGTGAATATTATTATACCTAATAAAAATCATTTACGTCATTATTATACCTTGTTTTTAATATATTGTAATCACTTTTACTTCAAAAGCTTTAATCAGAAAATTTTTAAATTCACCCAAGTTTAATATTAAAATTTTAAAAATAATAATTTTAATTGTATTATAAAATTATTTATTTAATATTTTATTGATTAAAAACATTAAAATGACAATTTTTTTTTATTTTTTTTTTTTGTAATTTTGATACTTTTACCAAATCAAAAATTTTAAAAAACATAAAATAAACACCTCAATTATTACTAGATCATCATTTTTTTAAATAACACCTCAATTTCTACCAAAAATGCACCTCCATTGGAAGATCATAGGAACTTCTATCCCAATCAGAAAACAACACAGCACAACAAGAAGCTCTTCTCCATGGATATGGTAAAAAAAATATATGTTCTAAATGGAATATTGGGACAAGTTTTTCTAATTACAATGAGACCTAAATTCCACTTTAAGAGCTTCTGAATATGGGGTCGTGCGGCATTAAATTTACAGCACAAAGATAAAACATAAACCACACAAATTCATTTAATCCTATATAACTTTAGTTTAATATTTATTTAATCATATATAACTTTAATTTAATTTTTGTTCTTCTCTATGTCCACTAAACTTAAAGTTTAATATTCATTTAATTTAAAACATAAACCAACACAAATTCATTTAATCCTATATAACTTTAGTTTAATATTTATTTAATCATATATAACTTTAATTTAATTTTTGTTCTTCTCTATGTCCACTAAACTTAAAGTTTAATATTCATTTAATTTTATATAACTTTAGTTTAATTTAATTTTTGTTCTTCTCCATGTTCACTAAACTTAATTAAAATAGACTTTCTATTTTTAATTAGATTTACTATTATTTAAATTTAAACTATATTAAAAATATTTAATTTATATATATATATATATATATATATATATATATAAATTAATACAGTCTGAGTGGGCCTAATGATTAAGAACATGTGTTTCCTCTTAAAAAGTCACAAGTTCAAATCCTAGGGTATGTATACCTTCATAAACTTTACCAGTCAAATAGTCAAATAGCTGAACAGAGGGGACCTTAAAAATAGATTATTATTATTATTATTATTTAAATTAAAAATTATAGTTATAAGAAAGAAGCTAATAAACTAATAACTTAATTCACTTTTTTTAATATACATTATAAAAATTATACTCATAAGATATAATAAATATGACAGCAATTATATATATATATATATATATATATATATATATATTAAAAAAATATTAAAATTTTAGAATTCATCATAAAAATTTGTAGTTGTTTCAAGTTTGTAAGCATAACAAGCTATATTATATAATATTATGCACAATCCTTATATTTGTCAATTTTTAAAATGCAGTTTAGTTTTAGGAAAGGTAAATTATAACTGTTAATGATGATGATTATGTTAAAACATAAAAGACATTCCCTTTTCAATAGGTTTTGCAGATTTTTCCAGCTGTGTTCTAAACCACTATAAATAGTTTGTTTTTATACAGAGATTAGGTTCATATTTCAGATTAAGAAGCTGATGGAAGTCACTACTATCTAGTTGTTTTCACAATGCTTGAGATTGGGATGGTGGAAGCACTAGACTTGAATGACTCATGGAAACCCATGTACAATATGTGAAAGCTAAGATGACTAGAAAAATAAGAAAAACATGA
>ML795186.1:0-15095 GCA_009831015.1 Picea engelmannii
ACATGATTCCTTGATCACATGTATAGACTAGGTATTGAATATATTAATGCCTTTGCTGTGATTGGTTTGTGTTGTTGTGATTGGAACGACACAAGAGCATCAGAGCAGAGCGAGGAACAACAGAGATTAAAGGAGAGCATTCACAAGGTATGTCCACCATCCATTTCTCTTAGTTCATTCAATATCTAGATCTAGGGAAAGAGTAGTATTCTGTTACGGTTTGTTCCAGAGCCAGGTGGATCTGGGGAGATTGGTCTGTGTCCGCACTCACAAATTTATCCATAAACAATACTTTAGGTCAATATTGCTGAAGAACTTTGACCCCTTGAGTTGGTCAAGAAGGTCATCAATTCTAGGAATTGGGTATCGATTCCTGACTGTGATTTTTTTTAATGCTCTGTAATCAATACAGAGCTGCCAGGTCATGTCTTTCTTTTGCACCAGTATAATTGGGCTTCCATAAGGGGAGGAGTTGGGTCTGATGCCCTTTTGAAGAAACTCTTGTATCTGATGCTTTATCTCATCATTTTCCATCAATAAGTGACAATAGACTGGTCCACTAGGCAGAGGTACGTTGGGGGTTAGATCAATTGGATGCTTGACTTGGCAATGCATTGGTACCCCGATGGGTGAGGAGAAGATGTCTTTATACTCTTCCATGATCCCATCCACTTGCTTATGTTCTAACGAGAGGCTCTATGTAGAGGCCACAGATATGGTGGCGACCTTTTCCTTACTGTGAGCACAAATGACAAACAAGATGAACTTCTCGGTTTGTGAAATGATCTTACTGCATTGCTTAGCAGAGATTAATGAAATAGTGGTAGGCGATGCTACCTCTAGTATCCTGTACAATTGTCTACCCAAAGTAATAATAATACTACAGGGTCTAGACTCATACACAACATGTCGCTTCCAAAAATATGGTTGTCCTAAAAGAACATCAAAAACTTCAAGGGGAGAAATATCACACAATACCTCATCTTTGAAAGGCTTGATGTCATAGGGCAAACGCCATTGTTGGCTGATGTGGAGATCTCTTCCTTGGCGAAGCCAACCTATGGTGTAGGATTGCGGGTGTTGTGTCATCGATAGGTCCAGCCGCTCAATGACCTTTGTTGAGATCAGGTTCTTATGACTGCCACTATAGACAATGAAATGAAGTGGAGCTCCCTTTACCCACATATGTGAGTGAAAGAGGTGTTCCCCTTCTTCTAGCTCTTTCAGTTCACTTGGCTGGAATTTGGTGGTAGCGATAATGGCAATGGGTTCACCATCGATAATATTCTTCCCTCCTTCTGGATTTCATTTGGAGTCAGAATCTGCCTCTGACTCGGAAGATTTCAACTCAACCACCAATGATTGTTTGGAGCGACATTCTTCGGTGTTGTGCTAAGGGATTTTATGGTATTCACACCATTTTCCCATGTCCTTCTTCGACTTCTCATTACCCTTCTTGTGTTGCGGCTTGGAATGGTTGTCCTTAGAGTGGCCATCTTTTCTTTGTCCCTTATTTTGTGGTTTGGGGCCGCCTTAGCCCTACTTTGGCTGTGAGGAGTTTGTAGATCCAAACTCTCGCCACATATCTATAAGTCGTACCAATGATAAGATGTCAAGAAACTCTATTTCTATTTGAATGTATCTAAGCAAACAGTCATGGTATTTGAGAATCAAATGTCACTCAGAGTCTTTGATACCCAATTTGATGCACAAGGTATGGAGAATATTGGTGAAATCTAGTACTGTTTGGTCCCTTCCTGATGCAGGGTGGTCCATATTGTGTACCGGTCCTCGTATCTTCCAACATAGTAGTAGTGTTCTTTAATGGCATCCCTAAAGGAATCCCATGTGGGGGCAACTGAAAATATTGCAGATTCCTCTATGGTCCTTTGCTCAGAGTAAGTATTCCACTAGTCCTTAATATGGGGAATGACCTCGAGGAGTGAAAAAGTAATCTTTTCCCTATCGGAAAAATTGTGGACCAAAAAATACCCTTCGAGTAGATTCAACCATTTATTTACAACATCCGCATATATCAGTCCTTCAAATAATGGAATATAAAATTTTACCTATACCTTGAAGGGGGTTGCATGGCCGCTTGATGAAGATGCGTCTCCTGTGGGCAGTCACCGAAGGATCTTTGCAAAGTTGTCCATCATTATGTTCCTTTGTCACACAAGGTCTTCCTCGAGCAACATTTTAAAAGGATATCCTCCTCCATCATATTTCTTTTCGTCCCCCATGGGTTGTTGTCAGGCTCGACATGACCAATCTTGCAAAGGATCGATTGGTTCAAGTCCCAACTTCTTGTACCTAGATCTTGTCGAAGACATGCACGAAGAAAAATAAATGAAGAGCATACCGCTCTGATACCATTGATTTGGATTTATGAGCGGAACAAAATGAATAACATATTGAATACAATAACACAGAGATATGGAGAGAAACAACATATATCCAGTGAACAATTCTATTGAATAAATAAAATAGTTTGAAACTATAAAACTGCATAACCGAAAACAACTTTCTCAAATGGTGGTAGTTATCTCTCATAAGAGATGTGGCTACTACGCGCATTCGTCTGAGAAGAATGATTACAGTGAGGCTCTAGAGGAGTTTTAAACATTACTCATGAATGCCAAAACCCTAGACATCCAAAAACCTAACCCTAGGAGGTGAAACAACAAAAGTTACGTGGGCCTCGATGGGTAAGTTGGTACCTCAACTTCCCAGGGTCGTAACTTTTGCATACGACCTCCATTTTAGGCGTGTGATACCCCGTTGGAAAGTTCTTTTCGAGAGTTACACATTATGTCGTCAAACTCTGACTTTGTCTATAGTTTGACTGTGGCAATCCAAAAAAACATTGTTTAGGGTCCCAAAACAACCCTAGAAGTACATAAAGATGTACTGACATGAAAACATCCAAAATAAGCCAGTTGGATTAGGTGGGTGGCCACCAATCTCCACTTGGAAGCAGTGTAGGGCCTCAGACAACCGGAGAAGTGTAGAACCCACAATTACACAGAATTACAAAAGAACTTGTTGAACTAAAAACTATCAAAATGAGTTAGTTGGAATAGGTGGGTGGCCACCAATATCCACCTAGATCATATGAATAATAGTTGGGAGTGATAGAATTTTTAGATTACTATAATTCTGAAAATCACTTCATGGTCTGAATGCAAATATTGTGCATGAGATCTTAACAAAGTGTTTGGTTGCAAGAAAATTGAGAAAATTGCAGGAAGAATAGTCTTGTATATGGCAATAATGTAAGCCCATAAGGAAGAATAGTATATGCCACTGCAAGAGCCAAACATAATGAGAAGAAATCTCATGCATGGGAATTTTTATTTTCATGTATAATCGGATTTGAGAAATTTATAATTGGAAATTGTTATGATATGCTAACAATTTGTTTGGTTGCATGGAAATTGAGAAAATTGCAGGAAGAATGGTGTTGGATATGATAGTGGTGTAAGCCATAAGGAATATTGATATCTATTGTTGAAAGAGCCAAACAATTATGAATAGAAAACTCAGCTAAACAATTATGAGTAGAAAACTCATGTCTAGGAATTTTGTTTCCTGGGTAAAATAGTTTGGAAATTTTATAATTAAAAATTGTATGATGATGTCTCATATTAATTATATGCATGTGATGTAGATAGGATGATTGCCATGGGTTGTGGATTGCTAGTGGAAATCCAGTAGCAAGTTGGCATTTGTGTGCAAGAGAACACCTTGTCAAATGATGGATCACCTGAGGAACTTTATATCAGTGAAAGGGATGCATGAGCCCAGAGGGTATGTACAACATGAAGAACCAGGTTGTCAGGCCTGAAGAGTGAAATCCTATGTGATTTTCACTAACATAGAAGCAAGTTGTCAAGCTTGTAGAAGAAGAAAGTTGTCATGCTTGCAGAAGAACCAAGTTGTCAATCCTGAAGAGTGAAATATTATGTGAGTTGCACTATCAAAGAACCAGGTTGTCAAGCCTGAAGAGTGAACTCATGTGTGAGTTGAACCATCAAAGAACCGGGTTGCCAAGCCTGAAGTGTGAACTCTTGTGTGAGTTGCACTGTCGAAGAACCAGATTGTCAAGCCTGAAGAGTGAACTCTAGTGTGAGTTGCACTATCGAAGAACCGGGTTGTCAGGCCTAAAGAGTGCACTCTTGTGTGAGTTGCACTGCAACAAAAAGGTTGTTGTTGGTTATTTTACTGATATTTTTCCTAGCAATGAATCCCTTGAGTTCCTAGTAGTGAGATTACTAGTTACCTATTCCAGAGAGACCTTGATAAATGAATGGCTCATTCCTTGGGTTAGCCTTGATAAACATATGGTACATCCCTTTGGTTAGCCTTGATAAATGGATGGTACATCCCTTGGGTTAGCCTTGATAAACAAATGGCACCTTCCTTGGGTTGACCCGATAAATAAATGGGACACCATTCCTTGGGTTGGGTAGGTCAATGGGAAGAGAGCCGGTGGAAATCAAGATAGTTGTGGGAGAATGCCAGTGGCTTATGTATATGTTTTGGGCCAGGGTGCCTTTGTATATATGTTTTGGGGCTAGAGTACCTATGTATTTGTGATTTTGGGGGTTGGAGTACCTATGTATCTATGGTATTAGGGCCAAAGTTCTTATGTAATTTGTTTAGGTTGGAATGCCTGTGCGATTTCGGGCTAGAGAGTTTATATGTTGATTATTGGCTAGGGAGTCGGGATTGTAAAATGAAATTACACATGTAGGGTTTTGTGCACTGAGGATAGTGCAAAAATAAGGGGGAGGGGATGTAACATCCCCAGTTCTAATCCTTGTGAATTATAATGCAATTGTATAAATGTGAATTAGGCTGGTGAGCCGATGTGTTTGGGAGAAGAGCTCGTATTGATTTAATATGTGGCTATGACCAAGCGATGTAATATGTGAATTATATCTCTACGTTTTAATAATAAAATGTGATGCTAGTTGCTAAGGGGACATGGACAAGAGATGGGACTGTCTAGGTTGACTTAATCCAAAAGAGAGGGGATTGTCTAGGGTAATGGCCAAGAGGGGTCCAAGGAGGAAATACCCATGTATATTAATTTAACCCATTTTCCTAAACTTGCTAATTGTATATGAACTTGTTGATTTCTGATTGAGTGTTTCCAAAGCCAATCATTGAACACATGTAAGAGGGTGGGTGTGACTGGTTACATCCCAGAGTTATTGGGCACATGGGGGTTGAGTACAATTAGCTCGGGGAAGAGTGTGAGCCAAGAAAGACAAGGCAAAGGGAGGAAATTTGTATGGGTTGGGATAACAATTATGAGACATGAAGTTTTTTTGCATGAGACAAAAGGAGAGAGCAAAGAAGAGAGCTTGGAGTGGGTGCAACCATGGAGAGCGGATTCTAAAGAAAGTTAGAACATATTTGGAGTATTTTGGAGATGAAGATTGAAGAGCTAGGTTGTCAGGCTTGAAGAGTGAACTCCAAAGTGAGTTGCACTGTAACAACAAGTGTTTGTTGTTGGTAGTTTTTCTAGTAGCAAGTTCCCTTGAGTTCTCAGCTAAGATATTCCTAGATACATGTGCCAGAGAAACCCTGATAAATGAATGGCACATTCCTTGGGATACTCCTGATAAATGGATGGTACATCCCTTGAATTATCCATGATAAATGAATGGTGCATTCCTTGGGTTGGGGAGGTCAGGAGGAAGAGATCTGGTAGAAAAATCACGATAGTTGTAGGAGAATTTCAGTTGCGTTACGAGTTTTATGAGTTGCGAGTGGACTGTGAGAGACCACCCTCTTTTGTGGATTACTAGCCTCAACTTGGGGGTGACTAGTTATTGAGATTTGGGACAATAAATCTATGGTTGGATGGAACGTCTGTCCCAAACAGTTGGTTACACCATTCTTGTGTAAAGATAAGAGTTTTATCTTGTTGTTGAGTTATTTACATGTGCTATTGTTGTGCATGAACTCTGCATGAATAAGAATGACTTATATGCTATTGTAATGAGTGATCTAGTTGCATTTCATGTTGATTATTAACATGCTTTATATGCCTCTATTTTATAGTGATAGAAAAAATCTAAATCTATTTTAAATTTGTAGATGTAAGCTATAGGAAATCGGTTAACTGTAAAATAATTACTTTAGTTAGCAGAAATTTCATTTTTATGTGTAAACTTTGCACCATAATGTTCCTCGGTTGGGTTGGGGAATGGTACATTATGGTATCAGGGCTGTAAAAAGGGAGATTTTTATGTGACGTGGCCCATCCTGGGTAGATGGGAACATTACACAAAATGTTTGAGGGCCTCGAGGTGGCTAGTTGATATGTCAACTCCTCGAGGGCACAACTTTTTCATACAATATTTGTTTGGGGTGCACATTAGCTCGTTGGAAATATATAAATGAGAAGTACAATTTTTAGTAGGACAAGAAAGACCAAGGAAACCCTTGGCCCCTGAATGAACAAAAAACATCATTTAAGACCTCAAAATGGTGCTAGAAGTTTAGGTCCCGAAAATTATAACAAAAACGACCAAGATGGAGAACTGTTTATAATAAAGAAACATATAGAAATGAGAGTGGAGATATAATAAATAAATGTACAGAGATATATAATATATCCAATAATATAACATATATATATAACCATAAACATAGATATACAAAAATACACAATTTCTATTAATGAGTGAAATGTACAGAACTGTAAAATTACATAGTGAAAGACTCGCTAGAATGGTGCTAGTTTATCTCTAAGAAGAGATGTGATGGCTACACTCATTCACAAGAAGTTGATTGTTACAATGAGGCTCCAAAGGCTTTTTTAACATAAATCAAATCCAAAACTCTAACACCGAAAGATGAAAATCCAACAATTTTGTGGACCCCATTTTGGATAGTTCGGTGTATCAACTTCCCGGGGGCATAACTTTGGCATACGATCTCTGTTTGGGGAGAACAATATCTCATTGGAAAGGTATCGATGATGAGCTTCATTTTGGGGGCCTATTTAAAGTGTTTATATATTATTGAGGTGTACGATTGCGAACGAAAAAAAAAAAAAAATGCTAAATGGCCCTGGAAGTTTAGGAACTGAAAAACTGCTAAAAATAATAAATTGCCAAAAAAATGTTTTGAGCCAGTTGGAATAGGTGGGTGGCCACTGATATCCACCTGGATCAATCCTCCCTCCTTAAGAAGCAATGGTCTCCATTGTGTTGAGTTCCCGAGGAAGAGGCGAAAGCGTTTGTTGAATCTAAATCTTGGTGAGTTGCTTTCATAGCTAGAGAAGTTGCACTGCTTGGTTTGTGGGAGGTTGTCGAGAACCTGATGAGATCACTGTGTGCAGAAGGAATCTTCGCACCTTCCTTCAATATTTTTGACCTGCTTCTATTGGATAGAAGGTGCTTGGACTGAGGCTGCAGTGGTTGTAGTGTCCTTATGTTCACCTTTTGAACAAATTGTGGAGAAGTGGAGTTTTGTAGTATGAGATACTACCTTGTGACACTATTTAGGTGGGAAAATAGTTGGAACTACCTATGGTATCTTGTAGAGATGACCCCACAGAGTAACAATGAAACTACGAGGTCGAGACTCATAAATAACATGGCATTTCCACATATATGGCTGGCCCAAAAGAACATCACAAACATCCAGCGGGGAAACATCACATAATACCTCATCCTTGAAGGGTTGGATGTCGTATAACAATCGAAACTACTGGATGACACAGAGATATCATCCCTAGCGAAGCCACCCGATGTTGTATGGTTGCAGGTGTGGTGTTGTCGACAATCCCAACTGCTTGATGACCTCTGTTTAGATGAGGTTTTTCTGTCTTCCGCTATCAAAAATAAAATGCATCGGGGTTCCCTTCACCCACATCTGTGAATGAAAAAGGCACTCCCCATCTTTAGGATCTACTGGTTCTTCTGATTGAATTATTGTGGTCATTATAGTAGCAGTGGGGTTTGCGTCGATGATCTGTCTTCTTCCATTATTCTATGAATCAGGGTTCAACTCCTTTTCTTTGATCTCGACCACCAATGATTGGTTTGAACAACATTCATCGGTGTTGTGCTAGGGGATTTTATGGAAATCACACCACTTTCTAGTGTCCTTCTTCGTCTTTTCGTTGCCCTTCTATTCCTGTGGCTTGGACGGGTTTTTGGGAGGCTGTTTGTTAGGGTCGTCTTTATCATACTTTGGTTGTTGTGTATATGCAGACCCGAACTCCCTTTTGTTTTGGTGCCTAATTTCTGCTTGATTTTGACAACATATCAATAGGCAACTCCCAGTGATGAGATGTCCAGAAAATCCATTTCGGTTTGGATGTACCTATGTAGAGCCCCACGGTATTTCAGAACCAGATGTTGCTTAGAGTCTTTGATATTCTTGTTGGTGCCCAATGTATGGAAATTATTTGTGAACTCTGACACTGTTTGGCCCCTCTCTTGTCGCAGTGTGGTCCATCTCATGTATTGGTCGTCATAGTTACAAACAAGGTAATATTGTTCCTTGACCGCATCCACAAAAAAATCCCAAGTGGGATATGCCCCATATATTCCAGACTCCCCTGCGAAACTTTTCTCCTAGTAATTTTCCCACCAATGGTTGACATGGGGGAGAGACTTAAGGAGTGCAGAGGTGATATTTTTTCTATCAGAGAAATTATGAACATAGAAATAACTTTCTAGCAGATTTAACCATTTTCTAGGGCATATGCATCTATGTGTCCTTCAAATACAAGAATATCAAAATTAACTTGTACCTTGAAAGGTGAGGTGCCTCCAAAGTGGTCGCTTGATGAATACGTGCATGTTTTTATTGACAATCATTGAAGGATGTGGGAAAAATTCTCCATCATTTCATCCCTTTGTCGCGTGAGAGCTTGCTCAAGCAACAGATTAATAGAATGTTCTTCTTCGTCGTTTTTATTTTCTTCCTCCATGCAGGGTTTCTTGGGCATGTGAGAGTGATTGTCCTCAAGAGAGACAAGATCGAGAACCAACTTTCTATACTCAGACCTTGTCGGGGACATGCACTAAAAAACGACCAAGAGAAGCCTGCTTTGATATCACTGATCTGGATTATTTTCGGCACAAAATGAGAGCAAAGATATAATAAAGAAATGTACAGAGATATATCAGATATCCAATAATATACCAGAGATATATCATAGATATAACCATAAACATAGATATACAGTAATACACAATTTCTATTAATGAGTGAAATGTACAGAACTGTAAAATTATAGAGTGAAAAACTTGTTAGAATGGTGGCAACTTATCTCTGAGAAGAGATGTGATGGCTATGCTCATTCGCAAGAAGATGATTGTTACAATGAGGATCCAAAGGCCTTTTCAACATAAATAAAATCCAAAACCATAACCCCAGAAGATGAAAAGCCAATAGTTTTATGGACCTCGTTTTGGGTAGTTTGGTGTATCAACTTCTCAGGGGAATAACTTTGACATACGATCTCCATGAAAGGTATTGATGAGGAGATTCATTTTGGGGGCTCAATGAAAGCCTTCGATTATTATTGAGATGCTTGATCACACAAAAAAAAACATCGTTTAGGCCCTCAAACTCGCCCTAGAAGTTTAGGAACCGAAAAACTACTAAAAATAGTAAATTGCCAACAAATTGTTTTAAGCCAGTTGGAATAGGTGGGTGGCCACCGATATCCACCTGGATAAATCCTCCCTCTTTAGGAATCAATGGTATCCATTGTGTTGAGTTCTCAAGGAAGAGGGGAAAGCGCTTGCTGAATCCGAATCTTGGTGAGTTTCTTGCCTTGCTGGAGAAGTTGCACTGTTTGGTTTGTCGGAGGTTGTCGAGAACCTGATGAGATGACTGTGTGAAGAATAAATCTTTGCGCTTTCCTTCAATATTTTCTACCTTCTTTTGATGGATAGAAGGTTCTTGGACTTGGGTTGCAGTGTCCTTTTGTTCACTTTTTGAACAAATTGCGAAGAAGTTGAATTTTGTAGTATGAGATACTACCTTGTGACACTGTTTAGGTGGGACAATAGTTGGAACTACCTTTGGTATCCTATAGAGATAACCCCCAGAGTGAAAATGACACTACGGGGCCGAGACTCATAAATAACATGGAACTTCCACATATATGGTTGGCCCAAAATAACATCATATATATCCAGTGGGGCAACATCACATAATACCTCATCCTTGAAGGGTTGGATGTTGTATAACAATCGACACTGATGGATGACACAGAGATCTCATCCCTAGTGAAGCCACTCGATGTTGTATGGTTGCGGGTGTGGTGTTATCGATAATCCCAACTAGTTGACGACCTTTGCTAAGATGAGGTTCTTCTGACTTCCGCTATCAAGAATAAAATGTAGCGGGGTCCCCTTCACCCCATCTGTGAATGAAAAAGGCACTCCCCATCTTCAATATCTATTGGTTCTTCTGGTTAAATTATTGCAGTCGTGATAGTAGCAGTCGGGTTTGCATCAATGATCTATCTTCTTCCATTATTTTCTGAATCAGATTTTGAATCAGGGTTCGACTCTTTTTCTTTGATCTCGACCACTAATGATTTTTTTGAGTGACATTCATCAGTGTTGTTCCAGGAGATTTTGTGAAAATCGCACCACTTTCTAGTGTCCTTCTTCGTCTTTCCATTACCCTTATATTCCTATGGCTTGGACGGGTTTTCGGGAGGCTGTTTGTTAGGGCTGCATTTATCATACTTTGGTTGTTATGTATATGCAGACACGAACTCCCTTTTGTTCTGGTGCCTAAATTTCTGCTCGATTTTGACAACGTATCGATAGGAAGCTCCCAATGATGAGATGTCCAAAAAATCCATTTCGGTTAGGATGTGTTATCCCCGATTTCTAGGGATAACTAGGAGATCATGTCTCGAGGCCCACAAGTCCTAGACATGGAGTACCGAGAGTAGGATTAACTTGAGCATGGACCTGGAGGGCCCATCCTTTTCTTCTTTCATCAGGTTTGTCTTGTCAACAACAACAACATCCATCACCATCAGCTTGGTCTTGTATCGGAGAAGGCTCTTGATCCATGAGGTAATTGGTCTAGGTATCATGGTATGTGTCACTTTTGATCATTATAACCTTTGGATATATGCATCTGACTCCTTTTATCTCTGATGACTCCTTGGATATTACATTAACCCACTTAACCATGATTGGGGAGATTGATAGGGTGTCCTAGCAAGCCTGTACCCATGGGTTTTGGTTTTCCACCGGGGGGATTTCTGAAGAGTTGTCATCCGCTCTCGCCATACCACCACTTTTTCATCTTATCTCTCGCTCATTTATCCCATTCCCCTTGTCCGGGCATTGGATTTACCTATTTGTAGGGTTGCACCTTATCTTATGGAAAGAAGGGGCTAAAAGCCCAAAATGTAAAAACAACTAGTAAAAGATAAAAGCCTAGAAATAAAACCTCGAGATGCCTTGCCCAAGAATCCTCGAGAAGGAAATAAAAAGCCTCTCAACAAGAAATGTGAGGGACCCGAAAAATAATAAACAAGACCTAGCCAAGAGGATAGGGGGTCTCATCACGAGCCAACCTATTAGGTTCATGGGTACCTAACAGTATGACATTGCCACTATCTGGTTACCACGCCAGGGCAGTGACCTTTGGTTGCATGGCCAAGGGAAAGGGGGTCTCATCACGAGACAACCTTCTCATCTCTGTGAAAGTACTTGTGGGTAACACTGTCAACTTTGGTCACCATGCCAAGGCAGTGTCCTCCGGTTAGACCTTGAATAAAAGGAAAAAGAAGAAAATAAAATAAAATAAAGAAAGAATAAAGGCAAGAACGGGCTTGGAAAGAATTCATCCATGATAGGTATAGCTCGCCTTCTACAAAGGCACCCACAGATAACATTATGCATCCCTGGCTCTCACTCTACCCATTTGTCTAGACATCCCCTAGACACAACACCTCGTTTACATGGCTTGGATGAAACCCTCTTGGGAACTTCTCGTCTCTTGTGGATACTAGCCCAATAAGATGTCTTGTCCTTTTCTTCAATCTTGTATTGTTGATTTTTGTAATGTCTTTGAGCTGTTGAACGATATATTAGGGATTTTATGCATATGTTTGATAATATTAATGATGAAATGTGATTGACATTGCTATGATCCCTGTGACTAATGAGCCCATGGAGGGCATAGTTTTTGATGTGCATGACCATGCCCGACAGACAGGTACCACTTGGACCAGTACACATGGGGAGATGATTAGTTTGGACCTCCATGGGGCTGAAGATCCCATTAGATGGTTGCTGATACCTCATCAGAGGGGCAGAGACAAGACAATGTTTACCGAGGCTTTGCACCAGAGAAGAAGAGGACGTTTCACCAGAGGAACTTTGGAAAAGCCCGACCTAGGGGGAATGACCCCTTTTCAGTGGAACGTTGGCCTTGGAAGGCTCAAAGCATCCCCATCCTTACCATGACATCATCCAACTTCATGGTCATCCTTGGAGGCAGACTGGACAACAGTGGCACGTGTGGCATGTTGGAGAACCCCTGAGGGGCTAACGTTTTGCTCCTGGATGTCTCATCTACCCTAAAAGGGGCTAGCACCTCCCTTGAAGGGGATTTTACCTTTATTATAGCTTAGTTAGGGTTTTAATTTGACAATTTAATGTAAAAATAGTATTTTGGTCTTGTCGGCCATTTTTTATGACCTAAAATTAATTAAGGTCATTGATACACTATATATTGAGGAGTTTTAGCCTCATTTTGACATAACTTATCACTCACTCTCCTAGTGAGGTCTAATTTTTGTGCCCTATTAGGGTTATTGGATTATTTGAGGAAGGCGCACTTGTTTGGAGAGGAGATTTTTGGCAATTTATGGTGTTTTTCTTGAAGGAAGGTTTACAACTAGGGTTTGCATGCTATTTTTCTAATGATTTGTAAGTATTTTTCTACAAAAATTCTTGATTGAATGGTTGTAGTTTAATTTCTTGCATCTATTTATTATATATTGTTGAATCAAAACCCTAGGGGACAAACACACAAGTAGGTCGTTATCTCATGTCCCCTGATAGAAAAACCTTTTAGCCATTGAAGAAGAAGAAGAGAGCCTAGCCATTGCTACACTCTTTCTATCTTCTTCCCTTAAGCTAGCCGTACATTTAAACTTCAAGAGGAAGAGGATGTTCCAGGCCTAGGTTATCTACACCTAGGGTCGTTTTTCTTTTAGGGTTTGATGAAAGAGCCTTGCCTTTGCAACACTCTCCCTCTTTAAACTCTCTTGTCTTGATTTTACTTGTCTTTGAGCTAGCTGTTTGCCGGGAAGGAGGAGAGAGCACGAGGCCTTGCTTAAGCAACACCGGAGTGAGCCTCTCTCCCCTAGGGTTATGTCTTTAAGGCCCTGCTATTGCAACACCTTGAAACCTTTCCCTCTTTTCCTTTGAATCTCATCCCCTTCAACTTATGCGTCCTTCACCTTTTTGACTCCATAACCCTTAGGCACTGATCTTTAGCCTCCAATGTTGAAGTGAAAGTGATTGAAACAACTCTCAAAAATTCTTACAAATTAAAACCCTAACCAACTACTAACCCTAAAAGGCTGATGTCACCCTTGGTTATTTCATCTTGACGCAACAAATTTCATTTATTAAGCAATTGGATGGTGTTTAAAGCATTTATTGAATGAGGTATTGATTGGATACATTGATGGCTATAACATCTTGATATTTATTGGTGAAGTAACATTATTTCATTGCTATATTAACAAACATTGACTTCGTCAATATTTATTGTTGCAATTGCTTATATTGATATCATATAGTCTATTGAAGTACTAACCCATTGAATCATAGCTTGCATATATATATTGGTTTGCTTTGTTCCGGGCAGGTGTTCTTCTTTGGGCCTACACTTCATTATTGGTTGTTTAGCTGGGACTATCTGTTTTGGTGGTGACCTATGAAGGGGGAACTTTAATTTGACTTTTTAAACCTTCGCCTCTTCAAAACTCTAGGTTACCGGGGATGTCTCCCCTGGGCCTGACCTCCCTAAAGAGAAAGAACCTCCCCATCATGGTGACGTTGGGTGGGATAGGTTCATGTTACGCCAGTTTGGCCTTCTATATTATAGCCATTTGACCTAACTACAAACTGTGCGATAACATTTTGGCGCCATTGTCGGGGAACACTGAGTCAATTCTCCTAAAACGACAAATCTTTTCGGTAAGCCTTGCCTCAGAGACCTTTTCTTACAAGATTACGTGGCGACTCCATTAGGGTGTTTTTCCCCTTTTCTTTGGTAGTTTCAAGTAAACTATCTGGTGACTACACAAACTAAAAGGAGATTCAATAATCCTCCTTTGTCTTTCAGAAGGAATCCTCCCTTGAACTCTCCTGTTGTTAAATCACTTTTTGGGAAGAGCCTTCCTTTAAGAATCATGTCTAGCTCTCATACTGCTACTACGAACCCAACCAACAATCAAAGACAATGGTCATATACCCTTTTCAGGCCGTTAGACATATCAGCCATACTAGGATATTGTTGGGTGTGTGTTATATTCTTTGCATGTGTGTGTGTGTGGGTGCGTTAGATACGACAACTGCGTCTGACGATTTTTGCTATTTTTGCTATTTTTAGCGGATTTTGCTATTTTTAGCTGATTTGTAAATTAATCCTGGATTAAGGGATTAGGGTTTTGGTATCTACGGAATACCTAAAAACATTGTATATATTGTATGGCGAATGGTGAAATTCGATATAATGAAAATAAGAAAGGTTTTCCCGGTTGAGGGTTTCCGATAAAAATCTCTGTGTAATCTGTGTATGAGCCATTGATTAATTTTTGTATTTCTTAAGAATCTATATGCATTGCTTTACTTCGCAGGTTTAAAAATTACATGTGGTATCAAAGCATGTTTTTGGCTTCCGAGGGACGCCTTTGTTGCCGAGGGTTTGGCTCGGTCTTGACAGATCAAGTTTATCTTGGGTCTGTGATAAACCTGGGTTTAGTGGGAGCTTTTGCAATGGAGATTCGAGTAAAGTAAGAGGAATGGCGAGCTCATCTAGAATCGAGATAGAGAAGTTCAACG
>ML795186.1:19259-47197 GCA_009831015.1 Picea engelmannii
TATAATGAAAATAAGAAAGGTTTTCCTGGTTGAGGGTTTCCGGTAAAAATCTCTGTGTAATCTGTGTATGAGCCATTGATTAATTTCTGTATTGCTTAAGAATCTATATGCATTGCTTTACTTCGCAGGTTTAAAACTTACAGATATCCTAGGCAAATGCCACCCAAGTATGAAAAGTGGTTGCCTAAATTCACCGGTACTGATGTAATCAGTGCCAAAGAGCATATGAGCAACTTTTGGGCATTCTTTCAGCTTCACCCCATCAGTGGTGATGTTGAATATCTGGTCATGAAGTTGTTCTTTGCTACTCTTTATGATGCCTCAAGGCACTAGTACCTAAGCCTCCCCAATGGAAGCATCGAAACCATGGATAGACTTGAATAGGACTTTCTCAAAAAATGGAGTATCAAAGAAGACCCTAATATGATTCTCACACGACTGAATAACCTTGCCAAGTATGAAAATGAGTCCATTCGGGTGTTTCACACCAGATTCGAGACTTTGCTACAAAGAATTCCAGCAAGCCATCACCCAAAAGATGACTACCTTGTCCATATTTACACTAGATCTTTCAATGGCCAACTAGGGTATCTTCTTAGAGACAAAAACCCCCAGTCCATTCAATAAGCCCAAGAGCTCGCTACCAAGATAGAAGGGAACCTCCTTTCATCTAAAATTGAGCCTTTTGCTAACCCAAGGGGGAGAATAGACACTAAGCATAAAATAGTACACAATGGTGAGACTACTTCAGATCTATGTACCAGTATCAGCAAGCTACAAGTCTCCATGGATGGCATCATAAAGAATCAAGAGGAAATGATGAGCAGGATTGTCAGGATTGAAAATTCTCAGATCCAAGCACCCAGGGCCCCGTACAAAGGACAATTCCAGAAAGGGAGCCAATTTTACAAACCAAAGAATGAGCATGAAGTTCCAAATACCTTGGCCCCTACAAACATTGTTGATGAAAATCCTTGGTGCCTGGAGTGCAGTGAAGCACATTGGGAGCATGAGTGTCCTTACAATGCTGGCCATCAACAAGTCAACAACATGGATTGTTTCGTGGAGGTTCCTCAGATAAATATCATAGATACAGAACATCAAGAAGCCATGAAGGAAGCAACAAGGATGGCAGTGATAAACAACCTGGATCAAGAATCACGAGAAAAGCTAAAGAAATAAGAATTTCAGGTATACAGAAGAAAGAACTTGAAACAACCTGTTGCTGATTAGGCAAAGCCCCCACCCTGGGAGATACTTCTTCCCAAGATATCCAAGGCTGGTAAGGTTGACCTAAATTTTGACTTCAAAGGGGCATTATCAAATATGCATGTAAATGTTCCCTTGAGAGAAGCAATCAAGATCCTATCCATCAAGGAACGCTTTGATACTTTCTTTTCGGGATCAGATGAGCCTACAGACCCTCCTATTATGTTACAAGCTGATCATTTCAGGGTCCAATATGGTAAAAACCCTCCTTTCTTCATGACTTTGACAATGAATGACAAAAATCTCAACAATTGCATGTTAGATATAGGTGCTGGAGTGAACATGATGTCACTCAAAGTCATGCAACAAGTGGGTTTGAAGGTCATACGACCTTACAGGAATGTGTGTGGTTTCGAATCTAAAGAAATACCCACACATGGGGTGGTTGAAAATGTTGAAGTGCGCCTGAAGGAGTATCCAGAGAAAACAATCCATATTGACATTGTGGTGGTTGATGTCCCTGATGTGTGGGGAATGTTGTTATCTAGGAAGTTTGGTGCAATGTTAGGGGGCTCCCTTGAGATGGACCTCACATTCTTGCGATTACCTTTGAAAAACGGAACGGTGGGACATCTACTCAATGTGCCAATAACTGGGGACCATGTGCAGGATATTATTCATTCTGTCAATAATGAAAAAGCGCGGAACGAGATGATACAAACTCTTCAAAATTATTCTCCAGAAGACATGCCCTTTGCAACAGAGGAGGATTTTGATCAGATCGAATGGCCCAAGAAAGAAGAATACCAACAACTCCTAGATGAATTCAAGAACAAAGAAATTGGGACGGTAAAGATATTGAAGAAACATGAAGATGACGTACAAATCCACCCGTCTCAACAAGAAGTTTTTACAACAAAATCCCACCCACCTCCCTCAGTGCAATACACCAGGGTTGTTCAAGGAACGACCAAATACAAAGTCAGAAAGTATAAAGAGGGAGATATGGTATGGATGTGGGATACCCAGAAAGGAGAGCCAACTAATGTAAAGGGAAGCACATAGTCATGGCTCAGACCCTTCAAAGTTAGAATGGACTCAGTTGATAACTCATATTACCTATCCACTTTAGAAGTAAGAAGGCACCCATTACCTATCAACGGGCACCTCCTTAAACCCCACCAAGGTGGGGGCACCTTACTTCACAGGTAAGTACAGGTAAGTAGGCATTCTTTATGTATTATACCATCTGCATTTCGTGTTAGTTTGCTTTCACATTTGCATATTGATTGTTTTATTTCAGTTTATATATGTATCTATTTATGTTGGGGTGGCACTACCGCCCCATTTTTGTTACTGATGCCCCTATCAAGTTAAGAAGGTATGCAGGTTATGCTAGAGATGCCGAGGTTCTCATGTGCTCTACGGTGAGCACATGTCCCCGAGTTGGAGCCAGATGTTATCCCCAATTTCTAGGGATAACTAGGATATCATGTCTCGATGCCCACAAGTCCTAGACATGGAGTACCGAGAGAAGGATTGACCTAAGCATGGCCCTGGAGGGCCCATCCTTTTCTTCTTTCATCAGGTTCGTCTTGTCAGCAGTAGCAACATCCATCACCATCGCCTTGGTCTTGTATCAGAGAAGGCTCTTGCTCCATGAGGTAATTGGTCCAGGTATCATGGTATATGTCACTTTTGATCATTATAACCTTTGGATATATGCATCTGACTCCTTTTATCTCTGACGACTGCTTGGATCTTACATTAACCCACTTGACCATGATTGGGGAGATTGACAGGGTGTCCTAGCAAGCTTGTACCCATGGGTTTTGGTTTGCCACCGGGGGGATTTCTGAAGAGCCATCGTCCGCTCCCGCCATACCACCACTTTTTCATCTTATCTCCTGCTCATTTATCCCATTCCTCTTGTCCGGGCATTGGATTGACCTGTTTGTAGGGTTGCATTTTATCTTGTGGGAAGAAGGGGCTAAAGGCCCAGAAGGTTAAAGCAGCTGGTAAAAGATAAAAGCCTAGAAATAAAACCTTGAGATGCCTTGCCCAGGGATCCTCGAGAAGGCAATAAAAAGCCTCTCAGCAATAAACAAGAGGGACCTGAAAAATAATAAACAAGACCTAGCTAAGAGGATAGGGGGTCTCATCACGAGCCAACCTATTAGGTTCATGGGTACCTAATAGTATGACATTGCCACTATTTGGTTACCACGCCAGGGCAGTGACCTTTGGTTGCATGGCCAAGGGAAAGGGGTCTCATCACGAGCCAACCCTCTCATCTCTGTGAAAGTACTTGTGGGTAACACTGTCAGCTCTACTCACCATGCCAAGGTAGTGTCCTCCGGTTAGACCTTGAATAAAAGGAAAAAGAAGAAAAAAAAAGCAAATAAAGAAAGCATAAAGGCAAGAACAAGCTTGGAAAGAATTGCATCCATGATAGGTACATCTCGCCTTCTACAAAGGCACCCACAGATAACATTATGCATCCTTGGCTCTCACTCTACCCATTTGTCTGGACATCCCCTAGCCACAACACCTTGTTTACATGGCTTGGATGAAACCCTCCTGGGAACTTCCTGTCTCTTGTGGATACTAGCCCAATAGGATGTCCTGTCCTTTTCTTCGATCTTGTATTGTTGATTTTTGTAATGTCTTTGAGCTGTTGAACGATATATCAGGGCTTTTATGCATATGTTTGATAATATTAATGATGAAATGTGATTGACATTGCTATGATCCCTGTGACTAATGAGCCCATGGAGGGTGTAGTTTATGATGTACAGGATCATGCTCGACGGACAGGTACCACTTGGACCGATACACATGGGGAGATGATTAGTTCGGACCTCCATGGGGCTGAAGAGCCCATCAGATGGTTGCCGAGACTTCGTCAGAGGGGCAAAGACAGGACAATGTTTGACCGAGTCTTTGCACCGGAGAAGAAGAGGATGTTTCACCAGAGGCACTTTGGCAGAGCTCGGCCTAGGGGGAATGACCCCTTTTCAGTGGAACGTTGGCCTTGGAAGGCTCAGAGCATCCCCATCCTTACCATGACATCATCCAGCTTCATGGTCATCCTTGGAGGCAGACTGGGCAACAGTGGCATGTGTGGCATGTTGGAGAAGCCCCTGGGGGGCTAACGTTTTTCTCTTGGATGTCACATCTACCCTAAAAGGGGCTAGCGCCTCCCTTGAAGGGGATTTTACCTTTATTACAACTCAGTTAGGTTTTTAATTTGACAATTTAATGTAAAAACAATATTCTGGTCTTGTCAGCCATTTTTTATGACCTAAAATTAATTAAGGTCATTGATACACTATATATTGAGGAGTTTTAGCCTCATTTTGACATAACTCATCACTCACTTTTCTAGTGAGGTCTAATTTTTGCACCCTATTAGGGTTATTGGCTTATTTGAGGAAGGCGCACTTGTTTGGAGAGGAGATTTTTGGCAATTTATGGTGTTTTCTTGAAGGAAGGTTTACAACTAGGGTTTTCATGCTATTTTCTTAATGATTTGTAAGTATTTTTCTGCAAAACTTCTTGATTAAATGGTTGTAGTTTAATTTCTTGCATCTATTTATTATATATTGTTGAATCAAAACCCTAGGAGACAAACACACAAGTAGGTCGTTGTCTCATGTCCCCTGATAGAAAAACTTTTTAGCCATTGAAGAAGAAGAAGAGAGCCTAGCCATTGCTACACTCTTTCTATCTTCTTCCCTTAAGCTAGCCGTACCTTTAAACTTCAAGAGGAAAAGGACATCCCAGGTGTAGGTTATCTACACCTAAGGCCATTTTTCTTTTAGGGTTTGATGAAAGAGCCTTGCCTTTGCAACACTCTCCCTCTTTAAACTCTCTTGTCTTGATTTTACTTGTCTTTGAGCTAGCTGTTTGCTGGGAAAGAGGAGAGAGCACAAGGCCTTGCTTAAGCAACACCAGAGTGAGCCTCTCTCCCCTAGGGTTCTGTCTTTAAGGCCCTGCTGTTGCAGCACCTTGAAACCTTTCCCTCTTGTCCTTTGAATCTCATCCCCTTCAACTTGTGCATCCTTCACCTTTTTGACTCCATAACCCTTAGGCACTGATCTTTAGCGTCCAATGTTGAAGTGAAAGTGATTGAAACAACTCTCAAAACTTCTTACAAATTGAAACCCTAACCAACTAATAACCCTAGAAGGCTGATGTCACCCTTGGTTATTTCATCTTGACGCAACAAATTTCATTTATTAATCAATTGGATGGTGTTTAAAGCATTTATTGAATGAGGGATTGATTGGATACATTGATTGTTGTAACATCTTGATATTTATTAGTGAAGTAACATTATTTCATTGCTATATTAACAAACATTGACTTCATTAATATTTATTGTTGCAATTGCTTATATTGATATTAGATAGTCTATTGAAGTACTAACCCATTGAATCATAGCTCGGACACACACACACACACACACACACACACACACACACACACACACACACACACACACACACACACACACACATATATATATTGGTTCGCTTTGTTCCGGGCAGGTGTTCTTCTTTGGGCCTACACTTCATTATTGGCTATTTAGCTGGGACTATCTATTTTGGTGGTGACCTTTGAAGGGGAACTTTACTTTGACTTTTTAAACCTTTGCCTCTTCAAAACTTCAAGTTACTGGGGACGTATCCCCTGGGCCTGACCTCCCTAAAGAGAAAGAACCTCCCCATCGTGGTGACATTGGGTGGGATAGGTTCATGTTATGCCAGTTTAGCCTTCTATCTTATAGCCATTTGACCTAACTACAAACTGTGTGATAACAGGATGTACCTATGCAGAGCCTCGCAATATTTCAGAACTAGATGTCGCTCAGAGTCTTTGATACCCAAGTTGGTGCGCAAGTTATGAAATTATTTTTGAACTTCGACATTGTTTGGCCCCTCTCTTGCCACAATGTGGTCCATCTCATGTATTGGTCGTCATCGTTACAAATAGGGTAATATTGTTCCTTGACCGCATCCACAAAAAAATACCAAGTGGGCTCGACCCCATATATTCCAGACTCCTTTGTGGAACTTTTATCCTAGTAAGTTTCCCACCAATGTTTAACATGGGGGATATCCTTAAGGAGTGTGAAGGTGATCTCTACTCTGTCGGGGAAATTGTGAACAAAGAAATAACTTTCTAGCATATTTAACCATTTTTCTAGGGCATCTGCATCTATCTGTCCTTTAAATACGGGAATATCAAAATTAACTTGTACCTTGAAAGGTGAGGTGCCTCCAAAGTGGCCGCTTTATGAAGACGTTTATGTTTTTATTGTTGTAAGATTGGTTGTTGTCATTGATGTCAACCCTAGTCATGGGTGTTGGACCGCAAGATTGATAAAGGTATTTGGACATTAAGGACAATGCACATGTATATACAACACCCATGAATGGATAGTATACATCATGTTGTTTCCGGTGGTATGTGGCATGTCACGTGGATCCTCATGGTTGAGGAGAAATGAATTTTTGAAGATGTCAAAGTGAATTGAAGAAGGAAGTACATGTAGGCCCTAAAGATAATTAAAGAAAAGAATTACAAAATAAGAAAGTGTTAGGTTGGACCTAATGTTAAAATGAAGTGACATAAATGGTATAAATAAACATCATTATACATTCATTTTGATACAAGTCGAATTTCAGAGGAAATAAGAAGTAAAGAAGGACGGATTTCAAGGGAGGATGAAGTCTTTTGGTGATGTGTTCTAAGGTATGTTATTTTCAGGTCATCTTACCATTTTTGCTATAAATTGTTTTCTAGAATGATTCAGATGGTAAAATCGCTATGGTATTGAGAAGACATATCAAGGTACCTCTGGTAAAAATTTCAGCTCTTGATTCACTATAATTATGGAGATACACTCTGTGGAAGATAGGGTTTGTGACCAGTCCTGAAGCTAGTCAATAAATAGGTGTTCCGGGTAAAACAATCATAACTTCTTCATAGAGAATCCAAATGATGCAGGACAAATTTCATTGGAAAGAGTATGGAATTTAGTTTCTTTTGTGCAAGTTTTAGAATCAGATGTTAAATATTGAGCGTGGGCCATTTTGTACAAGTTCGGTCTCATGAATAGACCAGAATTGAATAAAGTCTACCATTCTTTCTATAACTTCTTTTTAGGGAGGATTCAAGTAGTGAAACTTGGAGGAGTTTTAGAGAATACATTGAGTCATATTATCCATAGGATCATAGTACTCCAAGAATTGAATAATTGCAGAAATTGAAGAAGTCTCAGGAAGCATTATCAGGTTCTATGTGATGATTTAATGTAAAGTTTTATTATCTCTCATATATTCTTGGGTGGAAGGAAGGGGTAAGGATGGAGAGTTCAAATCTCTCTTGATATTGGAGGATTGTATCTTCCTCTTGGAGGTTTATCCCTTCCTTTACATTTGGAAGCTGCAGCTACCTTTGGAAGTCATTAATTCCCTTGAACAATAACTATACTTCCCTTGAACAATAACTATTGATTATTTCTCATATATTGTGCATGGTGTATTGTGGTGTATTGGTGTAACTCTTATACTATTGTTCATTGCTCATTGGATATAGTTGAATGGTTTAATTATAAGTTGAAAAAGGTTTTAAATTGTACTTGATACTGATTCACCCCCCTCTCAGTATCAATAGTTATCGACAGGTGTTGAAGGATGTGGGAAAAATTCTCCATCATTTCATCCCTTTTCCGCGTGAGAGATTTCTAAAGCAACATATTAATAGAATCTTCTGCTCCGTCGTTTTTATTTTCTTCATCCATGGAGGGTTTCTTGGGCGTGCGATAGTGATTTTCCTCAAGAGAGCAAGCTCGAGACCCAACTTTCTATACTCATACTTGTTCGGGGACATGCACTGAAAAACGACCAAGAGCAGCCTGCTCAAATACCACTGATCCGAATTATTTTCGGCACAAAATGACAGCGGAGATATAATAAAGAAATGTACAGAGATAAATCAGATATCCAATAATATAACAGAGATATATCAGAGATATAACCATAAACATAGAGATACACAATTTCTATTAATGAGTGAAATGTACAGAACTGTAAAATTATAGAGTGAAAGACTCGTTACACTGGTGGCAAATTATCTATGAGAAGATATGTGACGGCTATGCTCATTCGCAAGAAGATTATTGTTACAATGATGCTCCAAAAGCCTTTTTAACATAAAGAAAATTAAAAACCCTAACCTTGAAAGATCAAAAGCCAAAAATTTTGTGGACCTCGTTTTGGGTAGTTTGGTGTATCAACTTCACGGGGGCATAACTTTGACATACGATCTTCATTTCGGGTGCATGATAGCTCATTGGAAAGGTATTGATGAGTAGCTTCATTTTGGGGGCTCAATCAAAGCCTTCAACTATCATTGATATGCTTGATCTCAAAAAAGAGTTGTTTAGGCCCTCAAAATGACTCCAGAAGTTTAGGAACAAAAAAACTATTAAAAATAGTAAATTGCCAACAAACAGTTTTGAGCCAGTTGGAATAGGTGGGTGACCACCAATATCCACCTGGATAAATCCTCCCTCCTTAGGAAGCGATGGTCTCCATTGCGTTGAGTTCTCGGGGGAGAGGGGAAAGCGTTTGTTGAATATGAATCTTGGTGAGTTGTTTGCCTTGCTAGAGAGGTTGCATTGCTTGGTTTGTGGGAGGTTATCGAGAACCTGATGAGATGACTGTGTGCAGAAGGAATATTTTATCTTTGTTTCAATCTTGTCGACCTGCTTCTGTTGGATAGAAGGTGCTTGGACTTAGGCTACAATGGTTGCAATGTGCTTCTGTTCACCTTTTGAACAGATTGTGAAGAAGTTGAATTTTGTAGTATGAGATAATACCTTGCAACACTATTTAGGTGGGACAATATTTGGAACTACCTCTGGTATCCTATGTATATGACCCCCCAGAGTAACAATGGAACTACAGGGTCGAGACTCATAAATAACATGGCGCTTCCACATATATGGCTAGCCCAGAAGAAAATCACAAACATCTAGCGAGGCAACATCACATAATACCTCATCCTTGAAGGGTTGGATGTCGTATGACAATCGACACTGTTGGTTGACACAAAGATCTAATCCCTGGCGAAGCCACCCGATGTTGTATGGTTGTGGGTGTGGTGTTGTCGACAATCCCAACTGCTTGACAACCTCTGCTGAGATGAGGTTCTTCTGGCTTCCGTTATCAACAATAAAATGCAATGGGGTCCCCTTCACCCACATCTGTGAATGAAAAAGGTGCTCCCCCTTTTTAGGATCTGTTGGTTGAATTGTTTTGGTTGCAACAATAGCAGTGTGGTCTGCGTCAATGATCTATCTTCTTCCATTATTTTTTGAATACGATTTTGAATCAGGGTTCAACACCTTTTCTTTGATCCCAACCACCAATCATTTTTATGAGCGAAATTCATCAGTGTTGTGCCAAGGGATTTTGTGGAAATCGCACCACTTTCTAGTGTCCTTATTCTTCTTTCCATTACCCTTATTTTCTTGTGGCTTGGACTTTTAGGGAGGCTGTTTTTTAGGGTCATTTTTATCATTCTTTGGTTGTTGTAGATTTGCAGACATGAACTCCCATTTTTTTTGGTGCCTAAATTTTTGCTCGATTTTGACAACATATCGACAGGAAACTCCTAGTGATGAGATGTCTAGGAAGTCCATTTCGATTTGGATGTACCTATGCAGAGCCCCACGGTATTTCAGAACCAGATGTTGCTCGGAGTCTTTGATACTGAGCTTGGTGCGCAAGGTATGGAAATTATTTATGAACTACGACATTCTTTGGCCCCTCTCTTGTCGTAGTGTGGTCCATCTCATGTATTGGTCATCATAGTTACAAATAGGGTAATATTGTTCCTTGAACGCATCCACAAAAAAATCCCAAGTGGGATTGGCCCCATATATTCTAGACTCATTTGTGGAACTTTGCTCCTAGTAAGTTTCCCACCAATGTTTGACATGGGGGAGAGCCTTAAGGAGTGCGAAGGTGATATTTTCCTTGTCAGAGAAATTGTGAACAAAGAAATAAAATTATAATAGATTTAACCATTTTTATAGGGCATCCACATCTATCTGCCCTTCAAATACAAGATATCAAAATTAACTTGTACCTGGAAAGGTGAGGTGTCTTCTGTTGTCGTCCTAATACACACCTACAAACGTGGAGAAGTATCCAACCCACTTGGTGTGTCCTTGGAGGCACAATATGAATCCAGACCCATTGTCACCTCAATCTAGACTCCTTTAGTCTAGGATCACTCTTAGGGAAGCTAAGGGGGGTAGACCCTATTAAACTATGTGAAGGTTTATTAAATTTCTAGGAGTTAATTAAACTGTTGATTAGTGTTACCCAACCCAATGACAATCAATCAATGCAATATGCAATTTTTTGATGACAAACAAACCTTTATTTTACAAACAATTAGACTAGTGCCTAAAGATTATTAAATTCCACTTATTGAACAAATATTCACAAAAAAATATCTTTACAATTTGAAATAAAAAATAAATTTATCCACACAATGTTTCACAAAATAACTTGACATATAAACAATTACTTCCCAAAGAATTAAAGAATGCTTGACTAAGAAATAAAGAATAATGTAAATGGCTTGTAGAAAATAAATGGAATGTAAATTCTTGAAAATGAATTGCCGAAATAAAAATTGCAAGTGTCTTAGGTTGCTTTTAGTTAATTTTAAGTTTATTTTTAACTTAGTGGTTTAGATGTGAGGAGTTGCAAGTCTAAGCTATGTGACTACCCCAAGTCCTTATCCCTTAGCCAATAGGAAATGTTGGGTGCTCAATAAGAAGAACAACAAGGTTCTCCACTAGCTCCACAGGTCAAGTCCAAAGTGCTTGAGCGCTCAACAAGGACACTTAGTGCCATGAAACCGTTCCCGGCTTCAACCCCTTCTAGCCTCTGCAAGTCACCTTATTTTAGTGGAAAAACAATAATAGAAATGGGTGCTTAATTAAATTATCCACTCAATCATTTACCCTTTCTTATTACCCAAGATTCACAAAGTGGCAAGGGGAGGGAATATGGGGCAAATGCAGGGTAAATTTTATTTACTTTGCAAAGTAAAAGGAAAAATTAAACACTAGCTAGCACGATTTTGCAGGATGGCATAGCCACTCACATGCAAGGTGTGTGAAATAAAATATTAATTAAAATAAATAACTTAAACACATTAACCACACTACTTTGGCACAAAGTGGAGAACAAAGCCTTCTGATTTTGTGGCAAAGGTGGAGAAAATTAATTAAAGCAAAAAATCAGAAAAAAATTATAATCCTAGCCAACGTGATTTTTCAAGGATGGAAGAGCCAAACACAATGCAAACTATGGGCAAACGATTAAAATTAATTCACAGATTTTAAACTTTGAAAGAAAAAGAAAGTGCAAGCCCAAGAGACTCTTTTTGGCTCCTTACAATAGTTTTAGAAAGTGAGAGAGAGGGGGGCTTTGCACCAAAGCTTATATAAGTTTTCTTGAGATTTAGGTAGCCAAATTTGGGCAGAAACTTCCTTTTAAATGGTGAAAACCTTCATAAATCAACAAACAAAGCTTGTTGGAAAATGCTAAAAATCACCACAAAACGTTAATTTTGAGTTAGCATATGTACAATAATATTTACAAAAAAAATCTGAACTTAAAGATTTAATTTTTTAGCAATATTTGAATGATAATATGAACATAAAATAAGCAAATAGAAGGCTGAAATTAAAATAGAAAATTATATGGAATAGAATGAAGCCTTTGGAGTTCATCCTCCAAGCTTTGGCAACCTGCAAATCCGTAAACCCTTGCTACACAATGAGGCAAGAAGGTGAGATCTTTTAAAAATCCTACAAAATACTTTGCAAACACTAATAAAAGAAAATCACATAAACCTATAACAATACTACTACAGATTTATCCCTAGCAAAATACTTTGCTTAGGGTTCTTCAAGTAAAACAATGTGGAACAAAGATAAACAAAATCTACAACGTTACCTTACCAAGAGAAAATACCATACAAGAGAACCAAGAATACACCAAGAGATCCTCCAAAGTTTCACTTTATTACTCCAAGAAAGGTTACCAAATGACGCTAAAAATCACAAGAGAAAATGGGAGAGAATGAGAGAGAGTGGGGAGAGATTTTGGCATAATAGAGTCGCTGTGAAAAACTGATGACAAAATGAGGAGGGAGGGTTTCCTTTTATATGAGGGAGAGAGGAGAGACCCCACTTGGATGAGTTACAAGTGTCACCCATCCAAGAGAGAGAGAGAGAGAGAGAGAGAGAGAGAGAGAGAGAGAGAACAAGTCAACGAAGAGACATTTTTAGGGTTTTGGTAGTGAGTTACGGTTTGAGGAGTGAGATGTGAAGGGGGAAAACCCCTTTTGACTTGTCACAGGGGTTTATTCTAAGTATATTTTTACTTTTCCAACTTAGTAAATGCAATATAAAACATTTCCCCACTTCTTTTCTTGACTTTAGACACTTTTACAATTTTTGGCTTTTTACCTTAACCAATTATTTGCTGACTTTTGACTGACTTGGACTCCTCATGGGCAATGACCTAGAAAAACTTGTTCAATTGAGCTGAAACTTGGTCCAAGGGTGTAGGGGGTCATAATACATTTTATTTGAGTACTCACACCCCTATACAAAATCCACAACGACCAAATGTTTACATTTTTCATAAAAAATAATTAAAATTTCCAATTTACGAAAATTTTTAATTATTAAAAAATCCTATCAAAACCTAACAGAATTATGCAATACTCTAGGAGATGTCTAGCATGGTAATTTACAACATCTTTAAACCTTAGTCACCCATTGTGATCGATCATTAGAATGCCTTTCACCACTTTTGAGGATTATTGAGTGAAAAACTCAAGGGTAATTAAAATTGTTGAAAAACAAGATTAATTACTTGAGGAAAAAACAGTCGATGAAAGGACCTCCCTAATGATAAATTCCTAAGCAACTAATTATAACATATTACAAAATTATCCCACGTAAGGGAGCGGGCATTCCGTGTACATATAAATAAGTGTTGGGGAGATGTTTTCCCTTCTAAGCCATAAGTCTTCAAACTTGTTGCACCACAAGGCACATATATTCATGGTACATGATGTTGACACCTAGTAGAAATAGGTGGTCAACATCTGGCTCCACATGGGGACATGTTCTTGACATTTTAGAAGGAGAGCATGCGAGAACCTCATAATCTGCAAAACAAAGTTCTCACCAATAACCAACATAAGTACATGTGTGAAAAGAATAAATAATAATCAAATAAATGAAATGATATTGACAATAATCAACTAAATGAAATGACTATACAATGAACTATATACATAAACTAAATAATGACAAAACTGAAAGAATCAAAAGAGAAAGGTTAGAGATACGTTATAAAGGGTGTCCCTTTGGACACCAAATGGCTCATCACTTGAAAATAGCTTGAGTTGTTGTCCATTCCTTGGGATATTCACGGGCTCACCATCCAAGTAGCTGAGGTAGAAAGAATTAGGACTTGATATTTTCCGGATCATGTATGGACCCAACCATAAGCTGTCAAACTTTCCATATTTGCCTGGTTTTTCTCTGCCTTATCCCATAATAACATTGTATCCCCTACTCTGAAATCCCTTTGTCTTGCTGATTTATCAAATGCCCTTTTGATCTTTTCCTTATTTCTAGAATTTTGATCATAAGCATTTCTTTTGTTTTCATCCAACTCAATCATCTGTGTAATCATGTTCTGAAGTGAAATTCTAAAGTAACCCATATGGTGGAATCTTGAGATGTATTGGCAATCTAACATCTAAACCATATACCAATTCAAATGGAATTTTCCCCGTTGAAGCCTTTTTTGTTATTCTATCTACCCATAATGCATATTTGATTTTACTACTATCCCATAATTTCTTGTTTTCTCCAACAATTTTCTTAACTATGGTCATTAGATTTTTATTACTTGACTCTGCTGGACCATTTAATTGAGGATAATAATATGATGAATGGGACAAGTTAATTCCATATATAAAACAGAAAAAGGACATTTCTACTGAGCAAAAGGCTTTTGCATTATCTCTTACTATTTTTGAAGGCAGGCCAAATCTAGTTATTATCATGTCTTCAAGAAAATCCATAACCAAAATTTCGGTTGTTGATTTAGTAGGGATGGCTTCAACCCATTTAATGAAGTAATCTATAGTTGTTAACACCCATGAATAACCATTACTTAACTTATCATTAAACTTTCCTATGAAGTTCAAACCCCATCGCTAAAAAGGGGCTTCAACCACCACTGGCTATAAAGGGAGGGCAACTAACGTTTGCTTTATATTGAAAAGATGACAACGATCACATTTTCTTACAATTTTATGAATATCTAAAAATATTTTGGTCCAATAATATCCGGCTCTAAGGATTTTGTGTAACTCCTTTTGGAACAAAGGAGCTAACTTGAGATTAATTTGTCTCAACTTTTGTCTAAACGACTTAGTTTCTTCCTTCAAAGGAATGGTATGTTGAATTGCATCCTCCCTATAGACCTTAATCTCATCATAGGTAAAATCCAAAACATCCTTATATTCTCTTAGTAATTTTATTATTTCTTCATTTTCTTCTTCAGGTTTGCTTTTTCCAATTTTCACCATTCTAGGCTCTTCATTAGATCCATTGTTTACTTCTATATGATCAACTGGTTTTGTACACATTTCTTCCTTTGGTTTGTGACCATCTTGCCTGTCAAATAGTTGTTCGTGTGCAACAAGGATTCTAGGGATTGGGTTAATTTTCTGATCATTTTTTGTATAATGACACCCTTCTTCTTTTTCACTAGTATGAAAATCAGAAAATTCTTGTATGTTGTTTAAGAACTTAATGACCTCCTTATCATCATCAAATATTTTCAAATGATTCACAATATCTAGAACTGAAGGCCTAAATATGACTTCTACCTTAACATTTTCATGCATTAATTCTCGGGAGAGTTGAAGAGTAGAAGCAACCACAACAACCTCATCTGCTTTAAAATTCTTATCTCTAGGAATAACAACAAGGTCTAAGGCATCAAAATTATCCATGGTGTCCTATATTGCATTCCTATATCTTCTTAGTCTTTCATATTTGCATGCAAATTTTTTCTTAAGTTGAAGGATAACCAAATCTGAATCCCCTTTTATGTTTAAACATTTGATAACCATATCCTTGCAAAGTTCTATACCAATCAACAAATCCCCATATTCAACTACATTGTTAGTAGCATCAAATTCCAACCTATATGAAAATTTATATTCTTGTCCAGAAGGAGATTCAATGACTATGTCGGCACCCTTCCCTGATCTAGAAAATGCACCATCAAAATGCATGTACCACACTTCATTAATTCTTTCCTCCTTAGTTTCTTCATCTATGAGCTCTAAAGAGTTAGACAAAATGACATCATTCCCAAAGTCATCTTATTTATACTTTAATTCATTCTTGGAGTTCCTTGGGTCTTCTACATGATACCTCCTTTCCAATTCTTTGTTTAATCTAAACATGGCTCCATCTGGCGTGGGAATGGTGGCATAAGTTAAATACATCTTTATATTACCCCCCAAATATGTAGTTGTTTTTCTTGAGAGAAACATACCCCAAGCATCAGGCACATCAATCACCACAATGTCCATTTCAATCATAATATAAAGGAAGTAAACCAAATGCACTTGTAAGTTCTTTATCAACCCATGCACCTCAATCATTTTACTATCTATGACAAAAATGTTATGGTAAGGCCTTGAAATCCTTATGTTTAACTGTTACGTTACTCTCTCAATCAGAATATTTGAACTAGCTCCTGAATCAAGCATGCAATTGTGAAGAAGATGGTTCTTCACAAGTAACGAAAGGAAAAATGGTTGATTCTTTTTATTTCCCCTATCCCAATTTTGCAAAACCACAAGTGCATCCTGGTAAGATATAACTTCTAGCTTGTCAATATTAGTTTGGGGAGGATCTTCTATAGCCTTGAGTTGTTTCCCTTTTTGAGATGGAATCTTCATAATTTCTGCTACAAGAATCAACATTTTTGCATTATTCAACCATCCTCCTAAGTCAATATTTAATTCTACATTTGTAGGAACATTTGATTTAGGAGGGGGAGGATGTACCTTAGAAGCACTTGTTTGAGGTTTGTCTTGATTTCTGGTTCCATTCCTTTGATAAGTTAAACCTCTATATCTAGCCATTTCTGTCACTTGCTTGGGAGTAGGCTTAGGACCAAATTTTTCTGTTACTTTGTCCACAATTTCATTCATGTAGTTTACCTCCCTACTATGCTCCATTAATTCCATCCATTCATTCATGCCCACATTATATTAATGACCAAGCATATTAAGTTGCTCATTTTTTGATTTAGAGGACTCTTCTTCATCACAAATTTGAAGAAAGATTTGACAAGTTGATTCTTCATGAAATTTCCCACAAGGCCTACAATATGGGATAACTTGGTGGTCAACCAAATTAGTAGACTCAAAAGGATTTGGGGGCCTTTTCTCTTGTAGTGGAGGTCTATTTTTCCATTTATCATTTGACTTATGATGAGATCTGTTAGCTTAAGCCCTTTCCATGGCCACCAACCTATTTTGCATGGTTGTCATTTGATTAGCATGTTCTCTCATTTGATTAGCTTGGTTAATCTCCATTTGATTAATTAATTGGGTGAGTTCCTTGATGCCATCATTAGAATATTCTTGATTTTCAACTTTCTTCTTCTTCTCCTCATTGGTTTTGGAAGAAGTTCCCCTTGAGAAACCATGAATATTTGACTTCCTAGCATCTTGCATATTCTTATCTATTTTGATGGCATACTTTTGTGCATACTTCAGAGTTGTTGGCTCTTTGTCCCTTAATTGATATATGATTTCTCCCTCAAAGGCTTCCATATAATGAATTAAGATTGAAGCATCAAGAGGCTTAATAGTTTGAGGGAGACTCTTAACCAAGCCATTAAATCGTTTAATGACTTCCTCCATTGTTTCATTTTCCTTCTTTTGACTAGAGTTAAGGGCAACCAATAAATGACGGTCTTCCTTCTGATCACCCCATCTTTCATTGAAGGCTTTTGTGATTTTTTGCTAAAGTGTTGAATTTGTTAGGATCCTGTTTCGAGAACCATTATACTGCATCTCCTTCCAGAGAATACACAAAAAAAAACTATCTTCACATCTTCATAATTGTGACCATTGTTGAAATTCAGGATGTGAGTCTTGGCACTAACAACATTGTTTCCCTGAAAAGCAGGCAATTTCTCAATAACTTTGTCAGGAATAGGATGAGGATAACCTTGAATATTAGCAAAATTACATGGCCTCAATGGATCACCCATAGTTGTTGTAGGATTATTATGTACAAACAAGAGATGTATATTAGAGATTGCTTGTTCTCCAAGACTTTCAAGGAGCCTACAAGGAGCTAGTCTGTTTATTCTCCTCCTATACACCCTTTCAGGTTCAGGAAGAGAATCAACCAACCCTTGCGGGTTGCTCTTTGTAGGATACCTCAAGCAATGATTAAGTAGAGTCTCCACTTGGGGATTAAGCAATGTCTAATAGCAAAACTCAAGTTACGATAAAATTTAAGGGACAAATTTATTACTTAGCTTTTTAAAGAATTAATTAAATTTTGTCAATCAACCAAGGATAAGAGACTTATCCCCGACAATGACACCAAATATGTTTCCGTCCTAATACACAACTGCAAATGTGGAGAAGTATCCAACCCACTTGGTGTGTCCTTGGAGGCACAAACCTAAATCCAGACCCACCATCACCTCAATTTGGACTCCTTCCGTCTAGGCTCATTCCTAGGGAAGCCAAAGGGTGGTAGACCCTATTAAACTATGTGAAGGTTTATTAAATTTCTAGGAGTTAATTGAATTTTTTATTAGTGTTACCCAACCCAATGACAATCAAGCAATGCAATATGCAATCTTTTAATGACAAGCAAACCTTTATTTTATAAACAATTAGACCAATGCCTAAATATTATTGAATTCCACTTGTTGAACAAATATTCACAAAAAGGTATCTTTACAACTTGAAATAAAAAATAAATTTGTTCACACAATGATTCACAAAATAACTTTACACATAAACAATTACTTCCCAAAGAATTAAAGAATGCTTGACTAATAAATAAAGAATAATGTAAATGAATTGTAGAAAATAAATGGAATGTAAATTCTTGAAAATGAATTATTGAAATAAAAATTGCAAGTGTTTTAGGTTGCTTTTAGTTAATCTTAAGTTTCTTTTTAACTTAGTAGTTTAAATATGAGGAGTTGCAAGCCTAAGCTATGTGACTACCCCAAGTCCTTATCCCTTAGCCAAGAGGAAATGTTGGGTGCTCAATAAGAAGAACAACAAGGTTCTCCCCTAGCTCCACAGATCAAGTCCAAAGTGTTTGGTCGCTCAACAAGGAGGACACTTAGTGCCGTGAAACTGTCCCCGACTTCATCCCCTTCTAGCCTCCGCAAGTAACATTATTTTAGTGGCCAAACAATAACATAAATGGATGCCTAATTAAACTATCCACTCAATCCTTTGCCCTTTCTTATTACCCAAGATCCACAAAGTGGTAAGGGGAGGGAATACGGGGCAAAAGTGAGGTAAATTTTATTTACTTTGCAAAATAAAAGGAAACTTTAAACACTAGCCAACATGATTTTGCAGGATGGCATAGCCACACATGCAAGGTGTGGGAAATCAAAGATTAATTAAAATAGATAACTTAAACATATTAACCACACTACTTTGGCAGAAGGTGGAGGGCAAAGCCTTCTAATTTTGTGGCAAAGATGGAAAAAATTAATAAAAACAAAAAATCAGAAAAAAATTCTAATCCTAGCCAGCATGATGGCAGAGCCAAGTACAATGCAAGGTGTGGGAAAACCATTAAAATTAATTTACAGGTTTTAAACTTTGAAAGAAAAAGAAAGTGAAAGCCCAAGAGACTCTTTTGGGCTGCTTATAATAGTTTTAGAAAGTGAGAGAGAGAGGGGGGGGCTTTGCACCAAAGCTTATAGAATTTTTCTTGAGCTTTAGGTAGCCAAATTTGGGCAGCACCTTCCTTTTAAATGGTGAAAACCTGCATAAATCAACGAACAAAGCTTGCTGAAAAATGTTAAAAATCACCACAAAATGTTAATTTTGAGTTAGCATATGTACATAAATATTTACAAAACAAATATGAACTTAAAGATTGAATTTTTTTAGCAAGATTTGAATGATAATATGAGTAGAAAAAAAGTAAATAGAAGTTTGAAGTTAAAACATAAAATTATATGGAATAGAATGAAGCCTTTGGAGTTCCTCTCCAAGTTTTGGCAACCTGCAAATCTATAAACCCTTGCTACACAATGAGGCAAGAAGGTGAGATATTTTAAAAGGCCTACAAAATACTTTGCAAACACTAATAAAAACAAATCACATAAACCTATAGAAATACTACTACATATTTATCCTTAGAAAAATACTTTGCTTAGGGTTTTTCAAGTAAAACAATGTGGAACAAAGATAAACAAAATCTGCAATGTTACCTTACCAAGAGAAAATACCATACAAAATAACAAATAATACACCAAGAGAACACCAAAGAACACCAAAGAACACCAATATATCCTCCAAAGCTTCACTTTATTACTCCAAGAAAGGTTACCAAATGGCACCAAAAATCACAAGAGAAAATGGGAGAGAATGAGAGAGAGTGGGGAGAGATTTTGGCATAATAGAGTTGCAGTGAAAAAATGATGAAAAAATGAGGAGGGAGGGCTTCCTTTTATATGAGGGAGAGATGAGAGACCCCTCTTGAATGAGTTACAAGTGTCACCCATCCAAGAGAGAAAGAACAACTCAAGAAAGATATACTTTTAGGGTTTTGGTAGTGAGTTAGGGTTTGAGGAGTGAGATGTGAAGGGGGAAAACCCCTTTTGACTTGTCATGGGGGGTTCTTCGAAGTGGATTTTTACTTTTCCAACTTAGGAAATACAATATAAAACATTTCCCCACTTCTTTTATCGATTTTAGACACTTTTACAATTTTTGGCTTTTTACCTAAGCCAATTATTTGTTGACTTTTGACTGACTTGGACTCCTCATGGACAATGACCTAACAAAACTTGTCCAATTCAACTGAAACTCGGTCCAAGGATGTAGAGGGTCATAATCCATTTTATTTGATTACTCACACCCATATACAAAATCCACAAGGACCAAATTTTTACATTTTTCATAAAAAATAATTAAAATTTCCAATTTACGAAAAATTTTAATTATTAAAAAATCCTATCAAAAACCTAACTAAATTCCGCAAGACTCTAGGAGATGTATAGAATGGTCATTTACAACATATTTAAACTTTATTCACGCATTGAGATCGATCATTAGAACACCTTTCACCACTTTCGATAAATATTGAGTGAAAAACTCAAGGGTAATTAAAATCAGAGTTACACTAATTTGACTTAGAAACTTCAAGCTTTGAAACAATTCAACATTCTTGTACGAAAAAAAAACTCCTTGCAATTTTTTTATTGATATACACTACAATTTCTAGCTTGAAAAATTCAAAGTAAGAGATGCAAGCTATAGAAGAATATTTCAATATTTCACTCACCTCTTGATTTTTTTCCCAAGGTAAAACTAACATTTTCTATTTCATCATGAAAAGGAAAGTACATTTCGTAAGTGCTAAGTGCACACAAAAATTACCCTTCACAAGGCATCAAAACATTTCAGAATACTAAAAATCACTGAGTCCTATACAACTACTAGCCCTGAGGGCATACTGTCCCAATATTATAAAAAATAACAACATTAAGTATTTTAATTGAGTGCAAACTCATCTCAAGAAGCTAAGAAAGTCATGCCTTGAGCATATACTATACTGTCTATAACATATCATAGCAGGGACAGGTACAACATGTTCCCATATACAACAAAAAAAGCTAGAAGCCACAAAAAGAGATTGTCACAACTCAAAATAAAACTGGATCAGAGCTAGAAATAATTTGAAAACCTCCATGAACATCTGCATAAGCTAGATCAAAACTGGAATTTTTGAAACTTGGGTTGGAAATGACTTCAAAGTATCCATGAATAGTTGCATAAACTGGGTTGGAAATAACTTCAAGATCTCCACGAGCAAATGCATAATCTAGAACATAACTCGAATTCAAGGAAACTGTGCATGAATAGGCCTTCAGACAGCTGGAATCTTCTCATTTGCCCTGTCTTCACCTCAAAAACAATAGAAGAATAAAAAATCAGAGCCTCTTTTGATAATGAATAATCCTTCATATTAAGTTCTCTATAAACATGAGAATAAGAAACAAAAACCCGTCAAGTTTCAATTTGTTCGATGTGATCATATAGAGAAAGAAACAAATTTCTAATCCAGTTGATAAAAAGCAAGGAGTCACAAAATATTTGCAAGTGAGATATATTTCTACTAACAACACATTTAAGCATAAACAACAAATATGACAATTCCACAAAGTTGTTATAAGTTGGAACCATCCACTAACCTTGCTTCGAACCTTATAAAATGAGTGTCATAAAAGTATAATATACCATTAGCACCACAAAAAACCGGATCACCTTGCAAGGCACCATCAAATAAATGATGGATTGTACAAGCAACGATGGTGAAATGATGGTTTCCAACAATAGATGGCATGTGCCAATCTTAGCAATGGCCGTAGATGTAATATATTCAACCTAAGACATGGCCCAACATTAGTAATAATACATCTTTTCCAACAAATATGAGCATTGGTCTTCTAATGTTTAAAAATGTTATAACCTTTGCAAGCATATTCTCAAGGCATCAATATAAGGTTCTTGCATGTTGAGTTCAATAGTATATGCATATGCAAAACAATGATGGGTCATGTAGAAAGGTTAACAATCTATTAGATTTGTTGATAGTTTGTAATTGCCAATATGACTCATATTGCTCCAATTCTTGACATATGCCAGGTAATAATAAATACATGATCAACAACATAACATTCCATTCGCAATGTCATTCACCCAAGGATATGCTAAAAAATGAAATTTCTTAGGGTGGTAGTGAAGAAAGTCCAACATGGGTGGATTTTAGAACTATAAAACTTACATCAATGATTTAATTCCTTAACCGAATGAGAAAGGACTCAAAATTCCAAGTTTTGAAAATCAGAGAGCCCTCAACAAACTATTAAAGCACTTTTGGGAAGGCCTCACATGATGATTAAACAATGTTGATCTTCTAATGTTTAAACAATGTTATGACCTTTGCAAGCATGTTTTCAAGGCATCAATATTAGAAAGGAATATAGGTGTAAGACTAGCACTCTATGGTGATAATGTAATTTAAACAATAAGGGAATATGTTTCTTCAAACTATGCAACCTTACCTCAAAATAAAACATATGCAAAGCCTTTTCTTCAAAATTCAACACCAAAAAGTATTTTCCTTCTACAATTACCTAGAATATATATAGTCAACATCATTACATTAGGTTAACAAAATCCGATATAGTAATAAAAATAATTTTGAGAACAAATTTATGACAACCAATATTACAGAGCTATGAACACATCCTATATGTCAAAATTTTCACATTAACAACTGGAGAGTTTCCAATTGGCCCAACATGTTCTAGAGGAGGAAGATCAATAGGAGAAGTTCCTGCATCTGTAATGTAATGATGCAATTTTGGTCAAATTCCATTGTAGCATCAAAATAAATTACATTATAGTATCCAAACTTTGGTTACATCAAATACACCTTGCATAGTAGGAGAACTAGAATGGCATTGTATCTGTCTATATTCTCAGGTTGAAGCCACAACTATGGAATGTTGCACATCTATAATCATCATAACAATACAAGTAAAAAATGAGGATGGGTACACAAAAAATCCTAAACAAATAAATCTTCTCACTCAATCCAACTTACCGGGGACAATAGGAGATGCATTTTTTGAGCGAGGACGTCCCCGTTTGTTGATAGATTCAAACTGGAATGGTTCATATTCATAGGGATGGACATTTAAATCAATTTCTAAACTCTATTTCTTTTTCTTCTTCTCCTTTTATTTGTAGGGCTGATGAAACTCTTCTTTCTCTTGGGAGATGACTCAAAAGCACTAAGCCCAAGTGTGAAATTAAAATCCAATATGTGTCGATTATTGGCCTCTCATCCAACATCCTTTTAATCAGGTCCACCATCTCTTGGGTGTTCTTTAAAGTAGCAGGAGGACTATTTCAAATCACATCTAGGTATCCCAACAATTCAGCCCTAGCCAATAGAAGTGCCTCATCATCTTGATCAACACTTCCAATGCCCACAAGAGTCATGTCAACATTTGCATCAACCATTGATGTCTCCATAATTATCTCGAGAGGATTGTTGAGTGCATTAGGTGTTGCATCATAAAATATATTAGGCTCTGCATCCTGATCCAATGATGGCTTTGAACCCTTTGATAGGAAGCACAACCACTCCACCTTTATGGTATGCTTGCAGGTGTTACCACGAATATACCATGGACATTTGCACACCATAAAATTCTTGTGATACCGGGTCACAAGGTATTTTTTGTCATGATTGCTTTGACTCCTCACCCAGTATGCATGAGATATACTTTCATGGGGCCAACAATCATCATTTGGAATTCTTCTAGATTTCTCCATTGAGGATTCAAACAAATTCTCCTTCTTGTGGTTATTCAAATATCCTTCTTCTTTCAAAATGTCTTTAAGTATATAATACGGCTCTACATGTATAAACAACATATATAGCAACCAATACATTCTATGGGCACATTTCTTTCTTCGATCAGATATAAATTTGGACTTCAATAAGCTATGGTATGCCTCCACAAAATTATTTGTCTCTTGATTTGCATGACGGAAATTACAACAACCTTTAACCCACATCCATAATTGAAAGAACTAAGTTAGTGCAAAGAGAATATTTATGGAAGAGAAAAAACAAAGACAAGAAAGTGGAGTATGTGAACTTACAAAGCTTATTACCCGTAACCCAAGTGCTATGAAAATAATCCAAGAATTTTTTCTCATTTGAAAAATCAGTGAAAAAATTATCCACATGCTCGACCACTGATTCAACATTGGGGCAATAGTTCATAATATAACTTAACCTGCCAAGCATAACATTTTATTTATTTGAAGTAGAGGCCAGCCTATAGATATTTTTTTTCCATGCCCTCCATACATGCCAAATACACATTATCACTCGACACTGTGTGGCCCTCCTATATGATTCATTGCATTTACGTGAGATAATTTGACAAGATAAATACAAGTCACAAAACAATCAAATGAAAGTTACCTCAAAGCATCGATTTCTGCTAATGCATCATAAACCATGCATGCATTGACTTTCCATTTAGGGCGAAATTGATAACACCTATCCATTAGTGGCTTCAACCATGTCACAATATCAAATGATGTATTCCGAGATGTCACAACCCATGCAACTGGTACCTCGCTTTGCTGGCCGTCAAAGGCCACAAGTGTGTACAATTGATACCGCAATATTCAATAAAACTCAAAGTCAAAGTTTAAGCTATCAATCACAATGAGTCACAACCGAAACAATCATTCAATCTTTCAAATTCACCTTACCTCATATTTATTGGCACTGAAAGTTGAATCCATTCCTACTAAACTATCATGAGATAGTTTGACCATTCACTCCAACATCCTTCCAGTTTGAATGCCACTTATAAAAGGAACATTTGAACCATTAGGCTTCTGAAAAAGGAAAAAATCATCTGGTTGTTTCTGATACGATAGGTTAACACTCATTTCATCTTTCTTGTCAAGTTGATATTTTCCTTTCATCAAGCGGTTATAAATATTTGCAACATATTTTCTAGTTAAGAAAAAATCTCTACCATGATCTTCCGCATCCATGTCAATATGTCATTGACTGTTCTTTTCATATACACCATCAATTGACACTTCCATAAAAAAACAATTTTCTACAAAAGAGACAAATTCTCTTGAGAGCCTAGGTTTACGTAAGGACCTAGCCTTCCCAGACTTGTCATGTCGACCATGACAAGGCCATCCTTCCTCATCTTCGTGCTCATATGTGTTGTATGTAAGTATTTCTATTTCAGGGTCTTTATTCCTCATCCAGAGACCATGGTGATATTTAAATTCAAAATGATATCAGATCTCAACACAACACAACACCTCTTCCTCATTCTCTTTAGGTTTCAACGTCTGGAGAGCACCATTCCTGGTAACAACCAACGACCTCACTAAGAAAAGGAAATATCATGATGCAGGTGTTCCTTTAACCCAATTTTGGAAGAGTGCTTTCAAACATCACTAGGTCATGGTCACTATCCTGCGTGGAGGCACCAAACGTCACTAGGTCAAGGGTTACCAAATGTCACTAGGATGAGGGTTACCAAAAATTTAAATTTATTTTAGATAAATACCTCCATGAATATTGATCAATTTTACATCCCTCTATATTTCTCATCCATAGACTATGGTGATATTTAAATTCAAAATGATCAATCAAACAATACTTCAAAGCCCAACAAATAGCGCACTAGGAAACTGAAACCAGACATTGAGTCCAAATTACTGCATGGATCAAAAAGTTTTGTACAAGCAACTAAAAAGATACAAACATTAGAGCAGAGAGAAGCAGAAGAATCACCTACCTGTTGATTGAGATCAATACCCCTACATAGATCCAATTTAGAGGGAGCTTCCCTTCGACTAGGTTGGCATTCACCTTCAAATTATCTATGTCTATCACCTTCAAATTATCTCTGCCATAAGTAATTTGGAACCAATTTTTCATGAAAAAATCACATGAACTCTTGCAGTCGTTTTGAGTAAATCAAACACATCCATAATGCCTTTGATTTCTCTATCTATATTCTATATATATGTTCTGGTTCAATTATGAGAGAGGAGATCCGATGCCAAAGGTACCCCGGGGATGTTCCTCAAAAACACTCACTTACAGTGATGGCATGAAAAATTGTGATCTAAGTGGATCCCCTTGACTTTGTCTGTCCTTCTCTGATATGATATGATTCAATATTACATACCATGGTAGTGGTAGCCCTATGCGCTATGTCCTATTCCTATGGCTATACATCCCTCGATATTACTCTTCCTAGTCTTCGAAGCATGATAACTCCCCTAATGAAAGCAGACCCTATGCTCACCCCTCTACCTAGGTTGCTACGACATTTCGATACGCAACAGGATCTGGAACTAGAAGGGATACTGACTTTTCCATTGGTGGATAGGATGTTGCTTACTCCCCTTCTTTTTTTGTAGGCATTATTGCTACAGACACTCCATATAATGCATTCAGTCATAGATCTGGAAAAGGCACTCTACCTGACCCTGAAGCATTCAGTTCAGAGTTCTCTCGAGTATTCCTGAATCCTCAAAATGGTTTAGAAGAAGAGGAATGAGATGGGTGTAGTGGGTTCAGGTGTGAGGCGGGACACAAGAATGAATGAGAGGTAGGTGGTGAATTGATGGTGGGTGTTGAATGCAAGAAACATGATGTGGATGATGTATGGAATCCATACTATGGATGGTATGGGAAGATGGTTAGAATATATGTGGAAGTGGGTTCACTAGTCGACGGAAGAGACGATGGGACGCCGACGGAATGGGACCCTATAAGGGGTTGCGAGATGGGATGGGTAGCCGACCGGGGCTCGGAGGTGATCAACGACGGGAGTCCGGACACAGGAAAGGGCTTTCGATAAAGGTCCATTTCGTTTGGCCTTTATCCTATGCCATTTAAAATTCCCAGAGATTGTGATTTCATACAGTGAATGCATTCTTCATTAATCGTATGTCATAAGTGATCGCTTGAATTGCACCACGTGAATAGTTAATGACTATTGACTTCATTTTTTAAAATCTTGGCCTATCATTTACAAATACTCACTATAATTAATGCATTTTTCATTGAATGTACAAGACAACTTAGTGAGATGATCTCTTGAACGTGCAGAGTATGAATTGTTAATAATTATTGAAGTACGAATAGTTAATAATTATGGATTTATTAGTCTAAATGTTTTATGTTTTTGAACATTTATAGGTTATTTTTTATTCCTAATTTGATGAGAAATTGGTGAGAAATTGTTAAAATTATAGATATCAATTGTTAAATCTGTATAATCAGAATATTTGAAAGTTTTCCAAAATGCTAAATTCATTTATATATAAAAATACAATTTAACTTTAAGCAACTAAAAATGCTATTTCACCCACCATTATATTACCGAATTCCGATCTTGACTGATGGTTGAAAATCTAAAAAATACAACGTTTACCATACATTTTTGGTTTGAACTTGCATATATTGGTTACACATTTGAAAACCAAAATGTAAACATTTTCTTTCAACAACACTTAGCAAATCACTATTGAAGCCTTATGAATTTCATATCTCCCCGTTAGAGGAGAAACGTTACGTTAAGATGGATGAGGGAAAAATAGCAAATAACTTAAATTTTAAAAATTAAAGAGTAAAAGAGGGGGGGTTAGAGAGAGAGGTAGGAGAGAGAGTGAGAGTGAGACTAACAACAAGGAGAGAGATAAAGAGGTTGTAGATG
>ML795186.1:49998-63412 GCA_009831015.1 Picea engelmannii
AAAATGATTTTTAGGAGCGTGTGCGTGCTTGTTTGAATTCAAATTTTTTGGGTGGGATTGACAAGGTGTATGCTGACTTGGTTGGCTCAGATTTAGGTTTGTGATGACAAACCTAGTGGTTCGGTCTATAAATTCATTAAAACCTTCATTTTTGTGAATACCCCTCTATATCTCTATCTTTGACGTTATTTTTCTATAGACTAAACAATTCAGTTGACAGAATTGTAGACATAGATCGAGTCAACTATACAGATTTCAAATATATATATATATATATATATATATATATATATATATATTAAAATTGTTATTGTTTACTATTTTTAATATATTTTGTCTTCACATGTATCGAAATCCTATAATACATACCTCTCTTATTTATGCTATAACTTTTTCTTGAATTAACCATTTCTCAAATGAGTTATATGCGGCACAAGAGGAGTCTGATACCTACTATCTAAAAAAAATAAAAATTGTTTCGATCATTTTAAGACCCTTTTAGCATGCACGAACAAAAGAAATTGTAATGCTACCACTGTTAGAAAAAAAACAAATTTGACCTAGTTATTCACAATGTCTATGAATAAAAGTTGTATATTTAGAAAGCTAATTCAATTTCCTACCTTTCAACTTCTTACACCATATTCAAATTCATTGTAAAAGTACCTTGAATAATCCCTCCAAGTTAATATATTGTTGTTTTTCCAAGTTTGCATTGCCACTAATGCGTCATGAGAGACCATCATTAGCTTGCGCTCACTGTGTGGTTTGGATTGAAAATAAGGGGTAGGGATGTTGCCATGTTAGTGTTATATTAAATTAGATAACATTACATTAAACATTAAACAAAATAAATTCGACTAATCAAATAAAAAAATTTACACACACCATTATATATTATACACATATATACATATGTATATATGTAAATATTAAACCACAGTAAATTCGTTTTAAACTTGGATCTATAAAACATCGAGAGAGGGATCAAATTTACCAAGGTGTAATATATTTATTATTTAATATGAAATAATTAAATGAAATGATAATAAAAGTACACCTTAATAAATTTGATCCCTCTCTATGCTTAATAGATCCGATTTTAAGATAGATCTACACAACATTGTCTATCTGTTCTACGAAATGTTTTTTTTTGTCGGAATCCGACGACACAAATATGCACAAAATCACTGTTTTTTGTTGTTTAAAATCCATTTTGAATGCAAAAATGGATTCAACATGGTGAAAAACCCCCGGGGCACTTCGATTATATAGAAATAATCACTCAAATATGCAAATCTAACATTTTACTACCAGATTTCGAGCAAATATACACAGAAAAAATCGCTGAAAAAAATTGTCGGAAAACATTCATTTCGTAGAATGTTTAGACTACAACAATCTACACTAGTATAACGGAAATGAGATGATAGTTTCTCTGGTTGAAATTTGATTTAATTGTTTATCAAATGAAAATTAAACCCCAAGCTAACCAACTAACCTACTCCAATAAACTTTGTTAAAATAATAGCTTGCATAAATAATACTTGAGTAATTTAATGATGAAATTTGAAGAGTTTTTATTATTATATTTAAAGAGTAAAATGTGATTCATAACTTGTCATTTGTTTATGATCATTAATTCCATTTTTATTTCAATGCATCATCATCCATATAAAAGTCTTTAAATATGTGTTATATGATATTCAAAATATTAAAACAAAGTTTTCATGTATTTTGATTGATTAATTGTATTTCAATAAAATAATAGCTTAAAATAATACTTGAATAAGATGAAATTTGAAGATTTTTTTTCATTATATTCAAAGTGTAAAAGAGTAAAATGTGATTCATAACTTGCCATTTAATTATGATCCTTAATTCCATTTTTATTTCAATGCATAATCATCTATATAAAAGTCTTTAAATATGTGTTATATGATATTCAAAATATTAAAACAAAGTTTTCATGTACTTTGATTGATTAATTCCATTTTTATTTTAATGCATAATTATCCATACAAATTTTTTTAAATATATGTTATACCATATTTAAAATATTAAAACAAAATTTTCATATATTTTGATTGATTAATTAATTTCAATGCATAATCATCTCTACATTCATATGATATTCAAAATATTAAAACAAAGTTTTCATGTATTTTGATTGATTAATTGTATTTCAATAAAATAATAGCTTACATAAATAATATTTGAATTATTTAATGTTGGAATTTGAAGATTTTTTTTATTATATTCAAAGAGTAAAATTTGATTCATAACTTGCCATTTGATTATGATCATTAATTCCATTTTTATTTCAATGTATAATCATCCATATAAAAGTCTTTAAATATGTGTTATATGATATTCAAAATATTAAAACAAAGTTTTCATGCACTTTGATTGATTAATTATATTTCAATAAAATAATAGTTTACATAAATAATATTTGAATAATTTAATGATGAAATTTGAAGATTTTTTTTTTATTATATTCAAAGAGTAAAATATGATTCATAACTTGTCATTTGATTATGATCATTAATTCCATTTTTATTTTAATGCATAATCATCCATATAAAAGAATATGTGATATATGATATTCAAAATATTAAAACAAAGTTTTCCTGTACTTTGATTGATTAATTGTATTTCAATATTTTATTGAAATTTTAATAATAATTGTATTTCAATGCTTTATTGAAATTTTAATAATAATTGCATTTCATTGCTTTATTGAAATTTTAATGATTATTAAAAATATATATTTTTAAGGAGTAAAGTTATATAATTTTAAATAAAATTTGAAAATAAATTGAAAAAACATTTTGTGAAATTTAGTTTTTTATTTTATTTTTTACATAATTTACTATTAATTATATTACATTATTTATTGGGTTTCCATATATTCAATGCATTTTTAATAATTATATGATACAGTTTAATGGACTCCAACCTTTTCATTTTCATTGGACACTTCACCCATCATTATCAACAAATAAATCTAAAAAATAATTAACCACATGTTTAAAAGTCACAATATCTTTTTATTTGAATATTCAAAATGAAAAACGGCGTTTTCATAGCAACATGAGCACCACGTGAATGGTTGGTTGACTATGGACTTCATTGTTTACTACATTTTCATATAATCAATGCATTTTCAATAATCGTATGAGACAACTTACTAAGGTCTAAGTGAGGTGATAGTTTGCAGGATCACCGTATGAATGGTTGATTGAATACTGGCTTCATTGTTTAAAAGTTTTATAGATTGCGCTTTCATATCATCATCAATGAACATTATGCATTTTTCATTCATGAAGCGTAGTTTAAATATTTTATGTTTTAATTTTTTTTACAGTAGTCTAAACATTTTAAGTTTTAGTTTTTTTTTTTTATTTAATTTATTAAAAATCTAATAAAAAATGTAGTAACTGTATATATATTTGAATAGCTAATTCCAAAAAAAAACCTAACACAAACACAAACAATTAAACAAGGCAAATTAAATATTAATTTTATTGTTTAAAAGTCTCCTGTTTCATACAATATAATCAATGATTGATTGAATATTGGCTTAAATCGCTTAAATTGCACTGTGTGAAGGGTTGATTAATATTGGCTTCATTGTTTAAGTCTCAGGGATTGAGCTTTCATACCGTGAATGCATTCTTCTTGAAGTGATCGCTTGAATCACAATGTGTGAAGGGTTGATTGAATATCTCCGTATTTTTTTTTTTTTTAAGTAAAAAGGATGGGACCTGTAATATTAGCATAAGCAAAATACAATAACTGTTTGTGATGCCAGCTGTCCCGCCTAAACATGAAACCGAGACAGTTGGGCATCCCTTGCCATGTGTTTCCCAGCTAACAAAATTAACAGCGTGTCGTCCTGCTTGAAGGAAACCAGGACCATCACTCATGAAGTTTAAACTGTATACCATGCACCGGCTATAAGAAAACTAAGAACTAACTGGACCGGAGCCTAATTCAGAACAGAAAAAGCAATTTCTAACCACGAACATCATTGAACCTTTTAGCCTGCGCTCTTGTCCTCGTCTTCGTGCTGTTGCCACCCTGCTGGAAGCGCGTAAGCCTGCGCGCACATTGGGCATTGCCGCTTTGGAAGAGTTCTTGAGTGAGCCGCGAAGAGCAGGTCAAGTCTTTGGTCAATTTGGGTGAGGCGAAAGATCTGGTCATCCAACCGACTCCTCAGCTCGAAAATGAGAGTGAGGTACCCCGAGTAAGTGAAGAGTGGTTGCTCCTGCCCGTAGCTATCGATGGACATTGGGGGAATGGTCTCTGTTGCATCGGAATGTGTATGCACCTGTTGGTTGTGGGCTTGTAGGGCTGCCTCCATGGGTGAGCCAGGTGGAATCTCCTCTTCTATATAGTAGGTGGTGTAATGCTCCTCTAGGCTGGTGGCTCTGGGACCAAGCGAAATGCTCGCAGGCAGAGGCTTGCTGTCTGAACCAAACTCTGAAGGTGGATTCCAATTATTCGGCACTGTGAACAGAGTGCTCAGGGAAGCTCTGCAAGTCATCCTTTGGGGTAATTTCTTCCACGTACGCCATTGGAGGCATTCGTGGTTTCGTGCGCCTTCAGATGACTGCCATTGCTATCGCCTGCTCAAATTTCTTATGTCTCTGGTGTCGAGATTCGGCCGTGTACCAGGCGGCTCCCCTGCGCGGCTTCCCTCTCTCTCTGGGCATGGTGGGGATCCCGTAGATGACCAGGGTTCCTTTTAAATGGGCCGCTCTGCTCCAGAGCTCTAACGGGGCCACATAGTACTGTTGTTGTTCCAGTGGAGTGGATGAAATGCTACTGAAATGCTGCTGTTCCAGTGGAGTGGATGTTGCGAAGGGCAAATGTCGCTCTGCTTTGTCGATTTGGGTGAAAAGGAGGAGGGCTAGCGTGACCTCCATAGCCATTAAAACCTGCTGCTGAGTGCGTTGATGTCCAATACTGTTCCCTTGCGCGAAGGGGCTCATCGCATGAATGTGGCTGCACTGGTCCATGGAATGTTAAAGGCTAAGGGGATGGTGGCCGGTAGATGCATTAATACCGCGTCCCGGCCTGATCCCGTGTGGCTCCATCGCGCAACGTGGCACCCCCTCCGGGGGATTGAATATCTCCGTAATGTAAACGTTCTAAGTTTTGGTTTTTCTTTGAAAGGTTTTTTTGTTTGATTGCCTTAATTCTAGGACTGACTGTATATTTGAGTAGTTAATTTCTACACAAAAAAACAAAACATAAAGCAGTAGGTGGATTGATTATTAGTTTTATTGAAAACTCAGAGAGTGCTCTTTCATACAATCAATGTATTATTCATTAATCATACTAGATAGGTGATAGCTTGAATCTCACCATGTGAAGGGTTGATTGAATATTCTATATTCTAAATGTTTCAAGTTTTGTTCTTTTATACAATCAATGCATTATTCATTAATCATATTAGATAGGTGATAGCTTGAATCTCACCATGTGAAGGGTTGACGGCGATTTCACTGGTAAAGTCTACGAAGGCATACATACCCTACCCCCCTCTGGATTTGAACTTGTGACCTCTTAAGAGGAAACACATGTTCTTAACCATTAGGCCCACTCAAGGTGTATAGCTAAATCCTACTAAAAACAAAACATAAAACAATTATACAATAACAATAGAATATTGACTTTATTGTTTAAAAGTAGTAAACATTACCCTTTCATACAATCAATGCATTTTTCAATATAAAAGACTGATTAAATATAGCGTATTCTAAACGTTCTACCTTGTTTATGGTTTAAAAGTCTCGAATATTTCCCATTCACACCATGAATGCATTCTTCATTAATCGTACGAGTTACGTGATCGTTTGTATTGCACTGAGTGATTAGTTGATGACTATTGAATGCATTCTTCATTAATCGTACGAGTTAGGTGATCGTTTGTATTGCACTAAGTGACTAGTTGATGACTATTGACTTCATTGTTTAAAATCTTGGCCTATCGTTTTCACACACTGTGTTGGGAATATATATGTCGATTTCATGTAAGTTAACTGTGTTTCACGTAAAATATAAACATAATAGAGTAATATTAGCCTCTCATCCTCTCATCGAATGGTCTCATTTTAATTAAAATATGAGGTTAAAAATGAATCCATTTACTATATATGTAAATGGAGAAACTCAGCCTTCCCATCGTGATTGTTAACGCATAGATGAAGATGGAGAGCTGTATTATGAGAATGCTTCTATTTTTTATTCTCTTTGTCATACCTTTTGCGTTCTCCACAGTTCAGTTACCTAATCGTTTGCATCGTCGTCCCAGCAATGCTTCTGACCAGCAGGGTCTGCTTGGATTCATGTATGCAATTACATATGATCCATCCCAATCGTTATCCACTGATTGGAAACCGAATGCTTCGTTCTGCCAGTGGATAGGTATCATATGCAGTCGACGCAGGCACAGAGTGGTTTCCCTGGATGTGTCAAGCATGGGATTACAAGGTACAATCTCTCCTCTTCTCGGTAATCTCTCGTTTCTTAGAATACTCGACCTTCACAATAACAGTTTTCATGGTCCCATACCCTATCAACTGGGAAGTCTCTTTCGCTTAAAAAAGCTTCTCCTGTCTCACAATCAACTCCAAGGGTCCATTCCACCCACTCTGGCTGGGTGCCGCAGTTTATTGAACTTGACTATGTCTGCCAACAATCTCAATGGAAACCTCCCCTCACAGCTATGCGTTCTCTCCAATTTACAATGGATTAACCTAGAACTCAACAACTTGACGGGTACAATCCCTCCTTGCTTGGGAAATATATCTTCTTTGGCCCACATAAGTTTGCATGACAACCGCCTTTACGGAGGTGTTCCTTCAGAATTGGGTATGCTAAGTCAGGCGAACTATATAGCTCTGTATAATAACTTTCTCAAAGGGCAAATTCCATCCTCCTTGTCTAACTGCACCAATCTTGTAGGATTGGATATATCTTTCAACCAATTTACTGGTGACATTCCACCGGATTTGTGTAGCAAGAGCAATGAGTTGAAGGGACTCTTTCTGGGTACTAATCAGTTGAGTGGCAGCATTCCTGCTTCCCTCTTCAATTGTACCAATCTTGAAAGGATCGACTTAGGGTATAACCAGCTTAGCGGAGTTGTGCCCATAGAATTTGGTAAGTTGAAGCAGCTCCAGCTACTATCCCTACCTGCTAATCGACTGGTTAGCGGCAGCACCACGAGCTTGCCCTTTCTTACTGCTCTTACCAACTGTTCTGCACTAGGGACAATAGAGTTACTCTCTAATCATCTCAGGGGACATTTGCCCGTTTCTATAGGTCGCCTCTCTAGCAAAATGAGCTTCTTAGACTTGGCCGACAATGAATTAACAGGAGAAATACCTCCAGAGGTTGGAAACCTAACTAGTTTAACATTGCTTGTGTTAGAATATAATTTTTTAACAGGGGCAATCCCTTCTTCACTTAATATGCTTCAAAAATTGGAGAGGTTATATATGTCATCCAATAATTTGCAAGGAAGCATTCCAGTGGAAATTGGGGAACTTAAAAACTTAGGGCTCGTACATTTAGGGCAAAATAATTTATCTGGACGAATTCCTGATTCTATTTCTCAACTTCATCAGCTAAGTTATCTATATCTTTATAAAAACCAATTATCAGATAATATCCCTAAAAGTATAGGGAAATGTGTCAACTTACTGGTATTAGATCTATCATACAACAATCTTACTGGGCACATACCTCAAGAAGTCTCAAGTGTTGAAAACTTAGGTTTATATTTCAACCTTTCAAACAATTTATTAGAGGGTCCCCTACCTTCAGAGCTAAGCAAGATGACTATGATTCAAGCAATAGATCTTTCTGCAAATCGGTTGACTAGTTATATTCCAAGTGCACTTGAAGGTTGCAAAGCAGTGGAATACATAAATCTCTCCCACAATGCACTTGAAGGTCCCATTCCAGTTTCACTAGGTGAACTTAAAAGTCTTCAAGACATGGATTTCTCCTCCAACAATTTATCAGGGAGAATACCCATGACATTGGAAAATCTCAAAATGCTCCACAGCTTGAATTTTTCTTTCAACAAGTTGTCTGGAGAAGTTCCTAAAGGTGGAGTTTTCAAAAAGCTCCATGCCACATCATTTATGGGAAATTTTGGTCTATGCGGACCTTGGGTAAGTTTGTCACCATGCTTTGCTAACAAACATAAAAGTGTTTCACATTTGAAAAGAATTATCATCCCTGTTGTTGTAGTTACAACGACTGTTATATTGTTCTTGTTTCTGGGATTCTTGTGGAGACGAAATTGCAAGAGACATATTCTTAGAGAGACCGGGGCATTATTAAATGTGGAGCACAAAAGAATTTCCTATCAAGGGCTCATTAGTGCAACAAATGGATTTAGTGATGCCAACTTGTTAGGAGTTGGTAGTTTTGGGAAAGTGTACAGAGGAGTTCTAAATGATGGTACAATGGTTGCTATCAAGCTTCTCAATTTGGAAACTGAAGGGGCTCATAAGAGTTTTGATAGGGAGTGCAAAGTTTTGAGTAGAGTTAGGCACCGAAATTTGATTAGAGTCATAACCTCTTATTCAGACCACCAAATCAAAGCTTTGATATTTCCATTAATGTCAAATGGAAGCCTAGAGAAGTGGTTATATCCTGATGGTGAAGTAGAAAGCGACTTGAGTTTGATTCAAAGGTTGAATATAGCAATAGATATTGCCCATGGCATGGCGTATCTCCATCACCATTGTTTTGTGCAAGTGATCCATTGTGATATGAAACCCAACAATGTTCTTTTGGGTGAAGATATGACGGCGTATTTAACAGACTTTGGCATTGCTACCATATGTTTTGCAAATTATGAGGATTCAACTTTCAGTTCCACAGATGCACTCAAAGGATCAATGGGTTACATTCCTCCAGGTATTATTTGATTTGAATTGGATAGCATTTTAGGCAACATAATGAGATTCATATTTTTATTAAACATTGTGAATCATTAACTTGGATGTCTATATGCAGAATATGGACTAGGTGGGCGTGTCACAACAAAAGGTGATGTTTATAGCTATGGAATAGTACTATTGGAAATGTTGACTGGAAAGAAGCCCACCCACAACATGTTTGTGGAAGGAATAAACTTACATAAATGGGTGGACTCTGGTTTTCCAAACCGAGTAAGGGAATTGGTGGACAAAAGTCTATTGAAGACTAGTACGAGCACTCATGGAGATAAGGATCTGAACTGCCTCAGTCAGTTAATAAGTATAGGTTTATTCTGCACAAAAAAATCCCCTGAAGGACGACCTACCATGATGGACATTGTGGGGACACTCCAAAATATTAGAGAGATTTTGCTGGGAGCTGCTAACATACCAAAATTTCAATCAAATATAACACATTTGCTGGACAACACAAATATTAATCCCAACAACATTGTAACGGAAGGCCAAAGTTCTACATTCTAATCTATTGCAAGGGCACAAAGGTTATATGGATGCACCATAAAGTAATTTGACAGTTTTGAGCTCACTGTCAGCCTCATTATTCTCCCTTTTTTTAAGAGTCTCATTCCCCTGATGTCTTAAATGTATCTTCTATTATTGAGTTCATTCTCCCTCTTTTTAAGAGTCTCATTCCCCTGATGTCTTATGTATCTTTTATTATTGAGTTCATATGACTGTGAGCAATAAAAGTAGATATGCTTTGAATTATAACGTACCCACTTGCTTAATTAAGCTCCGTGAATAGTTAATGACTATTGACTTCATTGTTTAAAATCTTGGCCTATCATTTTCAAATACTCACTGTGTTGGGCAAGATAGATATATGTTGACTGTGTAAAATATAGATATAATTGAGAGCGTTTGTCTCAATTACCTGGCTTCCATTAATAACATAGGTACATGTTCACTTACTATTAAAAAAAATATAATGCAAACTTCAATGTTTTTATTTTAAACTTTTATATGTCATTTATATAAGTTTTATAAGTTTTAAGAGAAGGATTGGGCATATATAATCTGCTCAGGAAACATAGAAACAAGTAAGATCACATATTGATTTATTTGAAGATAAACCCGTTAAGCACTCAATGGTAAGTTAAAAATGGCCAACGGATAAGGTTTTTAAGTTTTTTTTAATGCTCAGTTAAAAACATTCAACACATAAGGATTTTAAGGTTTTTTTTTTTCAAGTAATTGGTTAAAATGCACCCAAAAAGTACTTTGGTATTCAACTTTGGTGTACATATTATTTGGTATTCAACTTTTCCCAAGTCTATATTTTCTTTATTATCTGATATGATTTGATTTGTAATTCATGTGAACTGGGTAGAGTAGCTTGCCTTTATAAGGCGAACTAAATATACTACTAGTTCTTTTAATCTACACTGATATTGATAAGATGTTTTTTTGTGTGCACGGAGGCTTCTAAACTTCATCTACATCTAAGGCTTCTTTTCCACCCAGTATTAAGATGGGCCATTATATGAATGTGCTGCAATAGCCTATGTCTGGTTTACATCCTTTAAATTCAAGAAGTAATAAGTGGCTCACATCTATATTAAATTAGATTTATAACATTGTGTCAACATAAGTGAGCGGAAAATGATAATTTCTACTATTATAATGGTTATATTATTTTTTTAAACAAAAATATTAACATGTACGACAGACAGGCATAATGGTTATTTCTTTTAAATATATGTCATGTTTTCTCTACGTTGTGGGAGTGAGCACCATCTGTGATACATTGTGTCTCTCCTGCCAGTTCCTCACATTTGTTGATATATAGCATTAGTGTATTTGTGATTAAGTCTCTGTGTATTTGGTCTTAATCTAATCGGTTTACATAATGAATCTTTCTTTCTACATAATAAGCATGTCTCAAGAGCATTGTCATCACCTCAATACATTTCAGGAATGTATTATTTTCCATTGTGATCGCTCAAATTGTTAATGCCACAACATCTTTGCATGTCTGAGTTGGTGGCTCTCTGTTCAGGGATTTGACTGGTAAAGTCTACGGAGGTATACATACCCTATCCCTTTCTAGATTTGAACTTGTGACCTCTTAGGAAGAAACACATGTTCTTACCCATTAAACCCACTCATTGAAATCCACCTTTTTGAGATAGAAAGCTCCATCCATACTCACCTTCACATACAAAGCACTACCAAAAAACCTGTCATATATAAGATTTGAATTAGAAGCCAAAATGTTCTTCCTAACAATCTAATGGGTGTCCAACCCACCACCTGCAACTTGAAAATATAAATTAACCTTTCACATATCAACATCTTCCTTATATCTTAACAATAATAAAAACCACAAGTACTTACTTGCTATATCAGCATCTTCCTTATATCTTAACAATAATAGAAACCACAAGTACTTACTTGGGAGCCCACACGATCGACTGATATTGAGAGGATCCATTAGTTTTTTCAATTGGTGTGTCCCTTGTTGTCCCGTCCATATATGTTATACATGCTTGGATTTTATTATTTGTCTCGAACGAGCTCCATCTTTGGAACAAATTTTCATAAATAGATTATATATGTGTTAAACATGTTTGAATTTTATATATTTATCTCAAATGAGCAGATATTATATATGTGTTAAACATGTTTGAATTTTATATATTTATTTCAAATGAGTTTACACATTTTACTATGTATTATTGAAAAATAATATGGCTTGCTTATGGCTTGTACTTATATTTGAAAGATGGTTTTAAGTAATTGTAAATAGGAAACAACAAAAAATGGAAGAACGACAAATTTTTTGAAGCTTCAAAATTGAGCAATTAATTGTAGAACAAATATCAAACATATAGTACTTGTAAAAAGAATTTGTTTTCAGGGGAGGCAGGTGCGGGGGATTCTCTACGAACCCAGAGGAAAAAGAATATTAAATTACTACTGGAATATTGGGAAAGACACCAACAATAAAGCATAGGCATATGCATTACTTAAAGGAATCTAGCTAGCAAAGCTCCGACAAATTTCCAACTTGAATGTAATAGGAGATTCCAAGACAATCATAAGGAGGATGATCCAGGGAATTGAGCCAAAAAATTTAAGCCTAAAAATAATTATAGATAGAATTCGTGTAGACTCAAGGATCCTAAAGCCAAAATTCTTACACGTTCTGAGAGAAAATAATACAACAGTAGACAAAATGGCGAACGGGGCCATAGGGAGACCTCCTGGAACCTTAGGAGTGGAGGGTATTGAAGTCTTAGCCCCACTAGTCTAATGCTCCGACACATGACCAGGAGCCAACGCCCAAAGGCTAAGGGAGGAGACACTTGGAGATCCATTGCGAGAGGTGAAAGGTGGAGGAAGCAACTGGCAGGTGCAAAGTTGATGACTCACCAGCTAAGGACAAACTGGGTTAACGATATATGGTACGACGGATTCATTATGGATTCAGGTGGTATGCTTATCCGTTCAATTGAGTTCGTGGATAATTAAAGACCGAAGGCTTTGACGCAGATGGATCGAGCGTGTAGCAGCCCATATGCAAAGAGGATTTGCCAGGATGACGTTAGGTTCAGTCCTAGGCTCACAACTGTGAAGGCTCCAAGTACAACACACCGGGTAGAGTTTGTGACTTATCTGTTTGACACGAAATTGACACTGATTATCACATGGGGAGATCTATCTCAACGTTCTTCCTTGCTGGGGAGAATTTTATATGTGTCTTTGGCAAGCCATATTCATCCTGTGCTCTCCCTGAAATACATAGTCTATCTTCTGTTGTTTGTATCTCAGAGATTTCGGGCTCCCCCTCGGTATTCTTTGCCACGCCCATTGCCTCTCCCTCTGCCTTTTCATTGCCGCGCTCAGTTCTTCACTCCACGGCTATTGCTGGAACTTGCTCCTTCCAACAAAAGATTCTCAATTCACAAGAAGTCCAATTCTCTACAGAATTGTGTCCCCCCAGCAACATGAAAAATAATCATAGGAACCAAAACGTGCTAGAGATCACGCACTTGTAGGGCATCAAGGGTTTACTAGTTGGTTATGTTCAACCAGACCCCGAGGCGAAGTGTGTAGGCTGTCAAAGGACGTGAATTCATATGGGAGCGCTCAACTCTACCTTAACCTTTGAACTTGAGACCCTCTCTTAGCACATGCATCTAATTGAAAGGCTGCAAGATGAAAGATATGCTCAGATGATCAAATTGAAGAGAAACACAATAGTTTGGAGATTATGCAGAGTCAAATGGATAAGATGGAAATTGTTGAAATAATGTAACTGCGAAGAGCATTCTTATTATTTTGTTATTGGATTAAATCCCCATTGTGGATTAATCATGTCATTATTATTATTTTTATTGTTAGGTTAATCCCCATTGAGGATTAACTAAGTCGGTAAT
>ML795186.1:85822-97043 GCA_009831015.1 Picea engelmannii
CCGATGACCCTAGGGGGATTGGGATGGAAAATGGTAGAATGATTAAAGGATCCCCTATAATTCTAGGTTAGAGATGAATGAATCCTTGAGGAAGAGTCTCGTGGAAGGGTAAATGATTACAAATGGTTATGAACCTGCAAAACAATGTTGTCCCACCAAGACAAGACTCTATATTGCAATGTAAGCCTCAAAATATAAGGGAAATCAACAAGATAAGCTTGTTGTTCGAAAACTGCAGCATATATCAGATTTATATCAGCAATAAGCAAATTAGAATAGCTGCACAACTAACCATCAACTTCATCAAATGTTTATTGGATAATTAATCCCAAAACATGTAGATAACATTCCAATACTTAAACTCAAATTTTGATGGTAAAATGGGGTTGCAAAAAGATGTTATGAGAAATGTATTAGGGAAGCCTTATGGTTTTAGAAAACAATTGCTACAACAACAATATCTAACCACAAAAATTGACAAGTAAACCTTCAAAATGATAGCCAACGATTAGTAGAACATTAATATAGGTTCGTAAGTAAATTTCAACTGTAGATTAGAGAGTAGAGAGAGTAGAGAATGAAAAAATAAGAGTTTTACTGCAGCCCTAATGGTTGTAGAATTGAATTTATTACATAAATAATTTCCTTGGCTAAAATAGGACACCCTTAGGGCATAAGCAAGCTTATGACACTAAGAAGATATTCCAACTTGAACAAAACAAAATCTCTCAATTTCACGTATACCAATGCAATGATTTTATTTCTCCAATGCAAATTTAGATTAGTGCCTTGTCAATGGGTTATGGAGTCTTATTGTGTAAATTTAGGTCTACTACTTCTCTAGGGGTGTAATCCCTTTTGATCCCTAGATCAAGTAAACCTAACAAGGTAAATCTAGGAGGGTGTAAGCCCTTTTACTCCTCCTAGAAACCTTTTGCAATAGATTATCTAATCAACAACAATAATAGACTTGGTGGAGGGTGTATTACATTATACTCCTCCAAGGGTCTATACAAGAATAATCATGAAAAAATAAAGAAACACCAACAATATGCAAAAGTTCCTTACCAATTTCAAGTGATATGCAAGATACACCCTTATCTACCAAGTATATTCCATCAACATAGCAAGAGACAAGCATCCAAGAGATAGCACACCACTTTAGCTTCAAAGAAAAGTGTTAAATATCTAAAATTTTTCACAAGAGAGAGAGATGTGATTTACCCAAGAGGGGTGAAAATTTCAGCCAAGTCTCTCACTCAAGAGAGAGTGAGTTATGATAAAATGAAATATCTTAGGTCTCTTTTTATAGGAGGCATTTAGAATTAGTTTGTCCACATATCATTAGGGTAAAAAAAATTACGGAGGATGAGCTCCTCTAATTTCCCCTTCACAATTTAATTTTTTATTTTACATCATGAGGAAATACCTAAAGGTGCTGTCATACCCCCTAGGGGTGACATTTTGGCACATAGAGAAAGTCATTGAGCCATGTGAGGGAGACGTTGGGAATTCAAATGCCATGTCTCCATGGTGTAATGGTTTCTCTCCATCAAAGTTTGATAATTCTCCATCAATTCATCACCACCATCATCAAACCCTAGCCCCAAATGTGAGGTCAAGCCCTAGAAGAGGACGTTTTGACCTTCCAAGGTCAAACATTGGGATAAAAGGGGATAGGTGTCATCGTACAAGGTTCCTTCTCTTGCCTCCAAATGAAACGCTTATCATCTAAATTCTTTCAAGGTGTGGGTCATGACATCCAATCTGTGGGCTTCTTTCCCCAATGAAGTCCCAAGCTATGCATGTTCCTCCACAACGTCCATCAAACAAGGTCTTGCAAAGAAAAGTGAATTCACTCTCCAAGGGTCTCAAGTCAAATGTATCATTCCAATTAAAATCACATATAATACAAGAGCCACCTAAACATGTGCGTCAAAACTACCTTTCCAAATTAAACAAGTGCTCAAAGACCTTATGCAACTTGCCAAGTTTAGGTATGGGAGGGTTGTCATAATGACCTATTGGGTGAATCATTCCTCAAGTCAAGGATTGTTTCACAAGTGGATCCTCTCTAATCCATATAAAGAGTATGAAGTGGATGGGGGTAAAATTTTTGGGCATGGGGTTCATGGCATACAAGGGTTCGTATTATCTCATTTATGGGTGCCTTTGTAGAGGGTGTGTTGCACCTTTGTTTTCAATGCAACCTTTTTCCAAGCCCATTTATTTCCATTAATTAATTAAAGTCCAAAACAATTGGGCACTATAAGACATGGAAAGAAAAGTTTCTCACAACGTCACTTGAAGCTAGAGGTACACATAGTGCCATATGCATGGAAAGAAAGGGACATTGCACAAGTATACACACCTCAACAAACAAGACATCTATACAATGTGGGTTTTCTTTTAAAGGTCTTCAAATTTTTTTAGGAGAAACATTTCACTGCTCTCAAGACCTCTTTGGGAGAGCATATAGAAGGTCATGATTTGGCTTTTATCTTTTTCTAGTTACATTTCCCTTTGGGATTTCTGCCCCTTCTTCCCATTAAACGAGGTACAATCCCTTCTTAGGTCAGTACACCCAAAAATACCAAAAGATGAGGGGATGAAAATGATGAAGTGTAGAAAGTGATAAGTATGATCGGGAATGACACGATGATTCATCAAGGAGACCTCCTAGTAGCAAACCTTTCCCTGAGGGTGACCACTTACTAAGACATAATGTCAACCACCAAAGTGAAACAAGGAAAATAACATAATTTCCAAGTAGATGTTCAATAATCAATATACGATTTAATGCAACATATTCAACAATCAAATCCATCAAGTATTAAAGTGACACTTACCACAATACTTGACTTTTACCTGATGGAGAAAAAACCATTGGCTTCCAGAAGCAAGTTGATGTGGTGAATATCATCATGATGAATCAAATAAGTATGGTGGTGAAGAGGGTCTCTATCTGTGTATGTGGACACTGCCAGTCGATCCATCTCTTGGTACTCCATGTTTGCAACCTGAGGTCCTTGAGACATCATCTCATTATTTATCCCTAGAAATTGTGGATAACATATGTCTCCTACTTAGGGACATGTACACGTCATAGAGTGCATGAGAACCAAAAAATCTCTTGATTAGACATGTTCTTACACACACAAAAACATAAAACTATAAAATATAGGGTGGCTGACTCACCATTCGTTCACATAATCAAAATTGCAAAAATCAAAATTGACAACTAATCCTAAAAAATATTTTTTTGCATTTTTTTTCAAAATTTCTAAACTAATATGTAATATGATGAAAGCAAAAGATACAAATCAATGATGCGAGTAGAGAAAAATAAAAAGTGAAAATGAGATGCAACAAAACTACCATGAGCAAGCAATATGCAAATGCAAGAAAACAAGATGACCTACCTACTTACCTGAGGCCCATGGTCCATGGTGATCAAATGTTGTGGATGTTAGGTGAAATTGTACAACCAGTGCAACCAACTGATCATCTCATCAAGGTATCTCCTTCTGTGCTTAATTATGTAATACAACAAATATAAGTCAAGCACATAATTATCATGAGCATAAATAGACATATAAGCAATCATGAAATGAAACTCATGGAGATGGATGGGAGGGAGGAAATCCGGCTAGAAAGAGAAACCACAATCTTGATCATCTCGAAAATCTTTCCTAAAAGAATAGCCACAAGCCTGATTAATCCATCTCTGAAGAGGGATACTGTGTATAGACGAAAACTCGTCTTCATCTTCACTTAAAAAATAACCACTCCCTAAATGTTGAGAGTAGATAGGAGATCTCGAGAAAACATGATGATTTCCAAGAGAAGAGGAAATAAGGTAAGGGGAATCCTTGGGTCTAGAGGAAAAATATTTTCCCACACTTAGAATACATTGCTTCTTTATCTGCAAATCCCTGCCAAAACTCCCAAGACGAAAATAATTTCATTTGTTAGTGTGAGCCATGGACTGCTCTGGGATGGACACGACTTGGTGTCCATCAAAATTTGAGTAAAATGGTGGTTGTAAATATCCATAGAACAAATTTGAGTCACTAAGAGGATATTCATCACAAATATCAAGGGATTGTTGAGAGTCATCATGAGTATATTGCAACAAATAATCCTCAAATGGATGGGATAAATCTGTGGAAATATCATCATTGCGCTGCCAAGAATCTGAATTATATGCATGTGGAGACCAGTTCTCCGAAGATGATGACTCAACCCCATTTGCACGAGAACCACCCTCAATGTCATAAATGGGAATTCTATCAAAATTGAAGCAACTCACATCCCATATACGTCTCCTAACCTATCTGAAATCATCAAGGTGTTGATCAACCATGTTTGAGAGATATCCATTGAAAATATCTACATCTTTCATACTAATCACTTCTTCATCTTTCTGTGCAGGAGGAACATGGGGCTGAACAACTTCATCTTCATCAATCGAGATAATGGACACTATTGTCTCATCTAGGTCTTCATCATTGAGATCTTCTTGATAACTCTCTTCGTGGATATGTTCTTCAAGTGCTTCATTTGCAAGTGGTGGGTGGTAATATTCCTCTATTTCACATTCTTGAACTTTCTTCTTGCCATCCATTGGAAAACCTCCTCTGTAAAGGGAATCTTTGAGCTCTTGGAAAGTATCCTGCAAATCCTGAGTAGTTGGCCCCCAATATATGAGAAACTCTTCAACAAGTTTTGTAGAAGATTGGATACTTTTTGGATCACACGAGTGTGCAAGACACTTCCTTTGACTAGATTTGAGAGAAGATATAGAAATTTTCATTAATACATCTTCGTGCAATACATTTATACTTGAAGCATACCTCATATAATTCACAACATGGGTGATTGCTAGAGTTGGGTCACCACTAAAGTTTGGGAAAATTTCCCTCCACCTCGTAGAGAAATAATTTGGATATCTAAGGACATTTTGAACATCAATAGAAGGGTATTCCTTATGGAAATCCCATGGTAAATCATTTGATGCCATGGTTCCATTATCTGGGGTGTTTCTTCAATGTAGTCAACATATGAACTTAGTGTTCATAAAAAATGGAGAGGGTATCTTCCCTCAAGGGAGTCACCAAGAAAGCTAGGGGTGAAGGCTTTAGGATCAAAGCTTTCCAAAGTGTCATTAGGGCACGAAAGAGGATTCAAAATCCTCCCCATCAGTGATGCCAAAATGTTATCGCACGAAATCCACAAATGTGAGACAAATATGGGATTAGATACCCACTTTCACCTTAGATATATACTCCCCTCACTTTAGTGATGATAAGTCACCACAAAGAGGGAATCTCAGTGACCCTGGGGGGATTGGAATGGAAAATGGTAGAATGAACAAAGGATCCCCTATAGGTCTAGGTTGGAGATGAATGAATCTTTGAGGAAGAGTCTTGTGGAAGGGTAAATGATTTCCAATGGTTGTGTACCTACAAAACAATTTTATCCCACCAAGACAAGACTCTATATTACAATGTAAGCCTCAAAACCTAAGGGAAATAAACAAGATAACCTTGTTGTCCCAAAACTACAACTATATAAGATTTATATCAGAAACAAGTAAATTATAATAGTTGCACAACTAACCATCAAAGTCATCAAATGATTATTTGACAATTAATCCCAAAACATGTAGATAATATTCCAATACTTAAACTCAAATTTTGATGGTAAAATGGGGTTGCAAAAAGATGTTTTCAACAATGTATTAGGGAAGCCTTATGGTTGTAGCAAACAATTTCTACAACAGAAATATATAACCATAGAAATTCACAAGTAAACCATTAAAAAGACAACCAACGATTAGTAGAATAGTAATCTAGGCTCACAAGTAAACTTCCATGGTAGATTAGAGAGTAGAGAATGAAAAAATGAGGGATTTAATGAAACCCTAATGGTTGTAGCATTAAATTTATTACAACAATAATTTACTTGGCTAAAATAGCATGCCATTAAGGCATAAGCAAGATTATGACACTAAGAATATATTCCAACTTGAACAAAAAAAAATCTCTCAATTTCACATCTCTCACTCAAGAGAGAGTGAGTTATGATAAAATGAAATTTCTTAGGTCTCTTTTTATAAGAGGCGTTTAGAATTAGTTTGTTCATGTATCATTAGGGTAAAAACCAATTAGGGAGGCTGAACTCCTCTAATTTCCCCTTTACAATTTAATTTTTTATTTAACATAATAATGAAAACCCTAAAGGTGATGTCATACCCCCTAGGGGTGACATTTTGGCACACAGAGCAAGTTGTTGAGCCATGCGAAGGAGTCATTGGGCATAGAAAGGCCATGTATCCATGGTTCAAGGGGTTATATCCATCAAAGTGTGCTAATTATCCATCAAGTCATCACCATCCTCATCAAACACTAGCCCCAAATGTGACGTCAAGCCCTAGAAGAGGATGTTTTGACCTTACAAGGTCAAACGTTGGGCTGAAAGCGGATAGGTCACATTGTCCAAGATTCCTTCTCTTGACTCCAAATGTAATGTTTATCATCTAAATTCTCCCAAGGTGTGGTTCATAGCATCCAATCTATGGGCTTCTTTCCCCAACGAAGGCCCAAGCTAGGCTTGTTCCTCCACAATGTCCATCAAACAAGGTCCTGCAAAGACAAGTGAATTCATCCTCCAAGGGTTTCAATTCAAATGTATCATTCCAAGTAAAATAAAATTTAATACAAGAGCCACCTAAACATGTGTATCAAAACTACCTTTTCAAATTAAATAGGTGCTCAAAGATCCTATGCAACTTTCTAAGTTTAGGTATGGGAGGGTTGTCATCGTGACCTATTGGGTGAATCATTCCCCAAGTCAAGGAGTGTTTCCTAGGTGGATCCTCTCTAATCCATGTAAAGAGTATGAAGTGTATGGGGGTAAAACTTTTTGGCATGGGTTCGTGACATACAAGGGTTCATATTATCTCATTTATGGGTGCCTTTGTAGAGGGTTTGTTGCACCTTAGTTTTCAATGCAACCTTTTTCCAATCCCATTTATTGGCATTAATTAATTAAAGTCCAAAATAATTGGGTACTATAATACATGGAAATAAAAGAGTACAACAACGTCACTTGAATCCAGAGGTACATAGAGTTCCATATGCATTGAAAGAAATGAACGCCACATCAGTGTGCATGCCTCAACAAGTGGGACATCTATATAATGCGAGTTTGCTTTTGCGGGTCTTCAATTTTTTTTAGGAGAAATGTTTCACTGCTCTAAAGACCTCTTTTGGTGAGCATATAGAAGGTCACGATTTGGATTTTATCTTTTTCCAGGTATATATCTCGCTGGGCCTTCAACCTCTTCTTCTCATGAAATGAGGTACAATCCATTCTTCGGTTAATACACCCAAAAATACCAAAAGATGAGGGGACAAAAAGGATGAAGTCTGGAAAGTGATAAGTATGATCAATAATGGTACAGTGACTTATCAAGGATACCTCCTAGTAGAAAACCTTTTCCTTAGGGTGACCACTTACTAGGACACAATGCTAATCAACAAAGTGAAACAAGGAAAATATCCTAATTTCCAAGAAGACATTCTATAATCAAGAGAAGATTTATTGCAACATATTCAAATGTCTCAAGTATTAAAGTGAAACTTACCACAATACCTGATTTGTACCTCATGGAGCAAGACCCATTGTCTTCCAAAATAAAGTTGATGTGGTGAATGCCATCATGATGAATCAAAGAAGTATGGTGGTGAAGCAAGTCTCTATCTATGTATGTGGACACTATCAGTCGATCCGTCTCTTGGTACTCCATGTCTGGAACCTGAAGGCCTCAAGAAATCATCTGCTTATTGCCACATACCTCAGCCACCCTGGACATGGACACACCACTACTTCAAAACCAAACTACTCTAAAAACTAGATTTTAACATACCCAACCACCTAGGCAGGGAAATACCACTTGAAAAATTTCATGCTCTGATATACATATATATCTAATGAAATTTAAACATACATAAACATTATGCTCATACACATATTCATGTGGAAGTGACAATAAACACATACATGCAATTATGATAATATTATAACACATGTACGAGATACACATCATTTAAAAATAGAATGTAAAATAAACATAGATTGATACTTATCTTTTTATGAGAAGACCACCAACTGTGTGCAAACCTTCCATGAACCTCCCATCCTTAGACCACACTGCTCCAAGCTATCAACATTGGGTCACCCCTGAGCTGGGACTAAACTCCACCCATGGAAAGGGAATCCTAGGCTAGGTTAAGGCTACGAGAAGCTACACAATGCAACATGAAGGATTCCCTCCAAGGATCCTACTTACACCCACCACTCATAGACTCTCATTCCCCACATGCTTGTCCCACCTCAAGAATATGAACCTTCACTGTTCCATAGTCCATAAGTTGCTCCACTTCCCTTCCAAGGCTTCAACAACAAGCCGAATCCAGAATTCTTAGAGATATGTATCTGTTGATGGACCCCCTCCAGGAGAAATCACTTCCCCATCAACCTCTCTCACCTAGAGAGAGTTGCTCACAGGCCTGGCAACCTGCTTCTTCAACCACATGCTTGAAAACTCACCTCTTCAAACCACATGCCTGGCAACCTGCTTATTCTATTTAGCTCTTGAATCAACCAGGTAACCATAGTATAAAAATAGGGTAAGGTAAGTGATAGATCAACAAAGTACAGAGGTTCACGATGGCAGAGGGTTCAACAATGGTCAAATTGGTCTGACTATGTGCTTTCTCAGTGCGAGAGTGAATGAATTCCTACTCAGTGCATGAGGGAATCAGAAAAAGATGGCCAGGATTGTGAGTGATCTCCTGAGGAAAAATCGAAAGAATGGTCTGAATAGTTAGAATGGTGAGAGCGATCCCCCACAATGATGGAATTACCCCACATAACTTTACTTGCGTCATGGATGATACTTGGATCTCTAGGAGCTCGTTCCTCTCCACTTGGATTTTTGTTCCTCTCCCCAAAGGAACTTACGATAATTGGGTTTATTTCCCAAACTTTAGTAATTTAGGAAATACATTATAATATTCCCTTGGGTTAAGCCCTCAAGCTTAGCCCCTTTTTCCTAGCCTCTCAACACCCTTTCCCTTTTCCTTCCTAGTGGAGCTTAGTCCCCCATAACGCTTTCTTGGTGGATGGTCTACACGTAATGATGCATTTTTTTATTAATGATATACATAATTACATATACAAAAATAGGCTTTCTAGCCTTAGTGTTACACATGAAATTTGCACACCTAGGTACCTCGTCCTAAGTGTCGTAAAGTGTCATATAAGCATCTGGTACACATCGACACTATGGAATAACCTATGTCATAATCCCTATTCAATGTGGAGGAGGGATATATTACATGAAGGCCAAAATACCAAGTGCACATGAATTATTATTAATATTCATGAATTTTTTTTTAATTAAGTGTGAGAATCAAGTGCACATGAATTATTATTAATATTCATGAAAAAGAAAGTAATTAAGTGTGAAAATCCACCTCACATTTGGTTTCCTATTTTTTAGGGAAGGTGGAGGATCTCATGGATGGTTGAAATATTTCCTCCTTAAAATCCTTGAGAGATATTTCCTCCCTAAAATCCTTAAGAAATATTTTCTCCCTAAATATCTTAGAGATCTCTTTTTTTAGTGGATCTGATGAGATATCCTCTCCATGGTGGTTAAGCCTCCAAATCCTATATAATGAGGGATTTCCATGGAGAAGGGAGGTATGGATAAGTTTAGAGATACCAAACTTATGATCTCATAAGGAAGGAAGCAAATTGGAGGTATCAAACTTATAGTCTTAGAAATCTTTGTGGAAGGGTTGGACGAGGAGGACTTGGAGAGGTTGCTGCGACTTCATCAATGGTTTGTAAGTATCTCTTTTGAGTTCTCATTAATACATGTGCTTGGCCTGTTTCCTTCAAGTTTGTGTACATTTGCATGGACTTGTTCCTTTCGGATGAATATAGTTTTAAACTAATTATGGTAGAATATGAAGTATGCATTGTCTTCGTGGTTTATTGGATTGCAGGACTTGTTGAAAGGCTTGGGGATCAAGGCTCAAATTGGACTGAGCGAGGAAAAACATCGTAAAAAGGTACTCATACTTTATTTCTCTTCTCTATTGAATAGATTAGCTATGTTTAAAGGAAATTCAGTGTTCAAAGTTAGCACTTTTTCTGTCTTGGTCATAGGGGTCTAAGGTCCAAGAGGGAATTTGCCTGTCCGCAAGGGAATTTTCCTACAACAGAAATTGGCGACTCCAATGGGGATCAACATTGATTTGTATTTACTTGGTTTTTCCATTCCCTTTTCCCACCTTTCAAATCAATTTTACTGCTTTTTCATGATCCATTACCTTTCTCCCATCTTTATTAGCAATTTCACCAATTTTTCTGCATTATGGGTGAGTTTTTCTTCATTTTTTTTGACTATTTTTTGAATTTCCGGGTGGATCAACGCCCCCCTGTAGGCCATATCAAATCACTAGAACTCCCATACATTTATTTAGGGATCACTGCAACACTCTGTGCCCTTGAGATAGGGAGTGCTAATCTCCTTCTTAAAGGATGTTTGCCCTTTTCTGCTAGAATTTTCTCAGGTTGTTTTGTGGAAGTATTTACCCAGACTTTGTGATTGGTTTGTGAAGTTATTTAGGTTGATATTTGGTTCTTATCACCCCTTTTTGTATTGATTGGGTCTTGAAACGTTTTTAGAAATGTGAAATTTCCCTTTCTAGCTGCTCATTTTGTCGGGACAATTTGGGTATTTTCTCCTTCTCCCTGTGTTTTCTTGGATTCTTCTCCGCATTTTATTATACTCCTCGAATGTTTGTCAGTTGTTGAATCCTTGATTGAGTTCTTGTTAGAAAAATATTCTACTTGTTTTCTTTCAGTTCTCATTGCTTTGAGTGCATGCCTTGTTTGAAACCTTTGTCGCTTTGTGTCTTTTGCATCTGCATTTGACTCTTTCTTCTGATTGAAAGTTGTGGAGTATTGAAGGATTTTCATCTTCTTTATTTATACATTAGAACATTAGAATCAAACACAAAATATAGATGCATTCTTTCTTTTGGGTAGTGGAACTAGCTTGCATTTGAAGTAGTGAAATTGCATGGTTTTTGGCATTTTTTTGGTCTTGAATCCTTAAAATTTTTCCCCCTCATGGCCA
>ML795186.1:102785-160964 GCA_009831015.1 Picea engelmannii
ACACAGTTGCCTAACAACTGTAGTTCTTCTTTTTACATACATTGTACCTTGAGGGGGGTTTTTTCCCATGAGGTTTTCCCTCTTTCCTCACTTTATTTTCAGTGTATCTTTTGTACTTGGGTACCTAACATGGCCTCGTTGCCGGGACTCAATCTTTATTTTCACCATAGTGATGTTCAGGGGGGTGTTGGAGTTACTTCACACACACCTAGGATTTCTTTTTCCTAAGGTTTTTATTTTTTTATCAGTCATAATTAGTCATTATTCAGTCTCCTATATTTTAGGAGAGAATATTCCACCTAGAGAATATTCTCTTTCAGTTGACACTCCAGTTTGACTAGTTGATTTGAGTTTAGATGTTGCATTGGGATCATCACCATGCAACATTGGGTTCATCACCATTCTAATTCAACCTTGCGTTGGTATCATCACTAGAGTGGCACATTAGCCTTGATTCCTTGAGTTAACTCCTCACTAATTTCTATTCAGTCAATTAACTGAAGACTAGTTGACTAGTTAACTCAACTAGGTGGCAGTTCACTTCCGTAACTGCCTGAGATACTAGAATAGGTGGCAGTTCACTCCCGTAACTGTTGGTGTGTATCTAGATCACTCTAAACCACAAATATGGTGACTTGGTTCACCTCAAGTCGAACTCATTGAGTTATACAAAGTATATCATGTGTAAATTATTCATTATTCACAACAATTAATGAGAATTCTTCCATTCTTTCTCTCCTTCTTCTTCCTTTTCCAATTCTCTCTGCAAATGTGTGTATTATTGTTTAGCTAGATCTATTCTGTGTAGGTTCAACACATTTACAATTTTTACATTTTCTGGTAGCAAACCTACACTAGCTTAGGCTGTAGGGCTTTGGAATAGGTTGAAAGGATAACTTTCCAAAGCTTTCAAACAAACTTAGCATCTTGTGATAGGTAGAGCAAATCTAATTTTCGTATAAGCATATCTGGGATCCCCCTCTCACACAGGGGTTACGCATGAGGTCGCATTTAGGAGAGAAATGGAGATTATCCCTCTGAGGCTTAACCGTTCGTAGTAGTCAGATCGTATATTGGGGGTTCTTCTTGAGGTCCAACTGTCTTCATTTGGTCTCGGTGCTTCATGAATTTTGAATCCGTTAGGGGTCCTCTAGAGTTCTATCGGTCCACTTGTCCTCATTTCTCTTGAATGATTCCAGAATTGTTATCCTACCCACACGTTTGGACTCGACTGTCGACTATACTCTCCTAGAGGGTGACTGCGAGTTGGTGACCTTAGTAGCCATAATATTTAGGATCCTTATATGAGGTGACGGTGAAGGGAAGTCTTCGCTATACCTAGAAAAAATGTTGGTCAAACTCACTCAGGCTCCTTGGAGGGTAAATCCATGTTTATTGTGTGGAATCTTGCACCAAGGCATAAGTTTGTTAAGCAGTTCACCAATGTAACTGATCCACCCGCTCTATCCCTTCCCCTTCCTATATTGATCTCGCAATGTTGTATTTCATGACCAACTAGTGGTTTTGTTCTGGGAAGGCTTGTTTGATTGTTTGATTCTCATATTTGTAGCGTGTGTTGTTTATTTTTCTTAGTGGACCTTAGGTCGAGTCAGTGTTAATGGCATCAACTCATGGGAGTACCAACGGAGGAACCCCTTTTCCCAGGGAACCTTTCACCTCTCCTTCTTTTGGAAACATTGGTCTTCCATGCATTGCCACACTGAGTCTTCCGAGACTCACGATCGGATTACCAGTTTGGTTGTTCCCCACTCTAGTGATCTCGAATCTTCCCAGTGCTTCGATTGCACCTAATTCTTTATATGTAAGTACACCACCCACACATCAATCTCATGTCGAATATTCGCCTTCTTCACCCATTAAGTCTCCTTCCCTTTCTCCTTCTTCACCTAGTGAAAGCTCTAAAGCAAGTTGCCAGGTTGATAAGAAGAATAAGGATCAAAAAGATAAGAAGAAGAAGAACCCGAAAAGGACCAAGCCTCCAACCACATTAGATGTTGTATCCAAGCAACCAACTACTGTTAATCGTATTGGGAGTGTTGATGAGGTCGAAAAGATTAAAATGAAGAATATGAAACCTAAATTCCCTAGAAATCTTTGTAAGGGTGACCACTTTCTGAGGGATTTCCTTGGTCTTCCCAAGGTCTTAGAAATGTGGTCTTCTGTGTCATCAACCCCTGCTAGAGATGTTGGTGACACCCCATTAGCTAGTGGTGTTACGTTTGGTAAGAAGAAGACAACTGTCAAATTTCCCTGCATGTTATTCAAAGGTGATCATTACTCTCACCTTTGTCCTCGTATGGCCAAGGCTTCTTCTCTTTTGGAAAATCTTCAACTTCCAACTGGTTATTGTAAGATTTCCCCCAACCCATCGTTAGTTAATAGACTGGTCAATCCAGTTCCATCCCTGGTCAGTCTGGTTGATCAGGTGGTCAATCTGGTTTCCTCCTCGGTTGAACCACTAACCAAACTAGCTGATCGAGTTCCTTCATCGGTCAGTCCCACTCTTCATCTAAAGAGTGAACCCAAAGTGGTCGATCCGGTTCCTCCATTGATCAATCCCACTCCTCCTCTGAAGAGTTCCATAGTGGTCGATCTGGTTCCTCCATCGGTCGATCCCACTCCTCCTTTGGAGAGCGAAATCTAAAGATATATATATCGATATATATTTGGTAAGTTGAAGCAACTCCAGGTACTATCCCTACTTGCTAATCGACTGGTTAGTGGCATCACCACAAGCACAATGAATTAACAGGAGAAATACCTCTAGAGGTTGGAAACCTAACAAGTTTAACATTGCTTGTGTTAGAATACAATTTTTTAATATGATTCAAAAATTGGAGAGGTTATTTATGTCATCCAACAATTTACAAGGAAGCATTCCGGTGGAGATTGGGGAACTTAAAAACTTAGGGCTCCTACATTTAGGGAAAAATAATTTATCTGGACAAATTCCTGATTCTATTTCTCAACTTCATCAGCTAAGTTATCTATATCTTTATAAAAACCAATTATCAGATAATATCCCTAAAAGTATAGGGAAATGTGTTAACTTACTGGTATTAGATATATCATACAACAATCTTACTGGGAACATACCTCAATAAGTCTCAAGTGTTGAAAACTTAGGTTTATATTTCAACCTTTCAAACAATTTATTATAGGGTCCCCTACCTTCAAAGCTAAGCAAGATGACTATGGTTCAAGCAATAGATCTTTCTACAAATTGGTTAACTAGTTATATTCCAAGTGCACTTGAAGGTTGCAAAGCAGTGGAATACATAAATTTCTCCCACAATGCACTTGAAGGTCCGATTCCAGTTTCACTAGGTGAACTTAAAAGTATTCAAGACATGGATTTCTCCACCAACAATTTATCAGAGAGAATACCCATGACATTGGAAAATCTCAAGATGCTCCACCGCTTGAATTTTTCTTTCAACAAGTTGTCTAGAGAAGTCCCTAAAGGTGGAGTTTTCAAAAAGCTCCATGCCACATCATTTATGGGAAATGTTGGTCTATGTGGACCTTGGGTAAGTTTGTCACCATGCTTTGCTAACAAACATAAAAGTGTTTCACATTTGAAAATAATTATCATCCCTGTTGTTGTAGTTACAACGACTGTTATATTGTTCTTGTTTCTGGGATTCTTGTGGAGACGAAATTGCAACAGACATATTCTTAGAGAGAACATGGAATTATTAAATGTGGGGAACAAAAGAATTTCCTATCAATGGCTCATTAGTGCAACAAATTAATTTAGTGATGCCAACTTGTTAGGAGTTGGTAGTTTTGGGAAAGTGTACAAAGGAGTTCTAAATGATGGTACAATGATTGTTGTCAAGCTTCTCAATTTGGAAATTGAAGGGGATCATAAGAGTTTTGACAGGGAGTGCAAAGTTTTGAGTAGAGTTAGGCACCAAAATTTGATTAGAGTCATAACCTCTTCGTCAAACCACCAAATCAAAGCTTTGATATTTCCATTAATGTTAAATGGAATCCTAGAGAAGTGGTTATATCCTGATGGTGAAGTAGAAAGTGGTTTGAGTTTGATTCAAAGTTTGAATATAGCAATAGATATTTCCCATGGCATGGCGTATCTCCATCACAACTGTTTTGTGCAAGTGATCGATTGTGATATGAAACTCAACAATGTTATTTTGGGTGAAGATATGACGACGTATTTAACAGACTTTGGCATTGCTACCATATGTTTTGAAAATAACGAGGATTCAACTTTAAGTTCCACAAATGCACTCAAGGGATCCACGTGTTACATTCCTCCAGGTATTATTTGAATTGAATTGGATATCATTTTAGGCAATATAATGAGATTCATATTTTTATTAAACATTGTGAATCATAAACCTTACAATGTGGATGTCTAAATGCAGAATATGGACTAGGTGGACGTGTCACAACAAAAGGTGATGTTTATAGCTATGGAATAATGCTATTGAAAATGTTGACCGGAAATAATACCACCCACAACATGTTTGTGGAAGGAATAAACTTGCAAAAATGGGTGGACTCTGGTTTTCCAAACCGAGTAAGGGAATTGGTGGACATAAGTCTATTGAGGACTAGTACGAGCACTCATGGAGATAAGGATCTGAACTGCCTCAGTTAGTTAATAAGTGTAGGTTTATTCTGCACAAAAGAATCCCGTGAAGGACAACCTACCATGATGGACATTGTTGGGACACTCCAAATCATTAGAGAGACTTTCATGGGAGCTTCTAACATGCTAAAATTTCAATCAAATATAACACATTTGCTGGGAAACACAAATATTAATCTCAACAACATTGTAACCGGAGGCCAAAGTTCTTCTACATTCTAATCTATTGCAAAGGCACAAACATTATATGAGTACACCATAAAGTAATTTGAGTCCACTGTCATTAGTTCCATCTATTTTGAGTCTCATTCTTCTCCCTCTTTTTAAGAGTCTCATTCCCCCGATGTCCTATGTATCGTCTATTATTGAGTTCATATGACTATATAAAAGCAGATATGCTATGAATTGTAACGTACTTTCTTAATTAAGCTGCGTGAATAGTTAATGACTATTGACTTCATTGTTTAAAATCTTGGCCTATCGTTTTCAAACACTGTCGACTTCATGTAAATTGACTGTGTTAAATATAGATATAATAGACTAATCTTATGGTGTGGCTTTTATGACCACCAGTTTAAATCTTTTTATTCGATATTCAAAATCCAAAAACGACATTTTCATAGCACCTCGTGAATGGTTGGTTGACTATTGACTTCATTGTTTACAATGTTTTCATATAATCAATGCATTTTCAATAATCACATGAGACAACTTACTAAGGGCCAACTGAGGTGATAATTTGTAGGATGGTTGATTGAATATTGGCTTCATTGTTTAAAAGTCTCAGAGATTTCCCTTTCATGCAATCAATGCATTCTTCATGAATTGTACAAGATAGGTGATTGCTTGAATCACACAGTGTGAAGGGTTTATTGAATATCTTGTATTCTAAACGTTCTAAGTTTTTTTTTTTTTTTGGGGGGGGGGATTTTTTCTGTTTGACTTGCCCAAAATTCAGGGAGAAAGTGTTATATCTACTTATTTGAGTAGCAAATTCTGATGAAAGAGACCAAAACATAAAACAGTTAGACAACATGGATTGAATATTGGCTTCATTGTTTAAAAGCATCATATATTTCTCTTTCATATACAATCAATGCATTCTTCATTTATCGTAGGAGATAATTGATCGCTTGAATCGCACATTGTGAAGGGTTGATTGAATATCCCATATTCTAAACATTCTAAGTTTTGGCTTTTCTTTGAGGATTTTTTCTGTTTGACTTGCCCAAAATCTGGGGAGAAAGTGTTTTATCTGCATATTTGAGTCCCTAGACGGAAAAGACCAAAACATAAAACAATTAGACAACATGGATTGAATATTAATTTCATTGTTTAAAAGTCTCAGAGATTGAATTGTATGGAAACTATTAATTGGATGTGAGAGAAACTCCTTTAGGGTATGTCTAGAGCTATTTCCCAGTGGGTTCATTTCCCAATTTTTGATCTCAGATTTCATTAGTGAATAAGATCTCCTTGGGTCTAAAGGGCCCCTTTTCCTAAAGGTGCTACTTTCTAACCTAGACGAGTAATATCATACCACTTGTACACCACCACCCAAGGTCTGTAGGTTCATTCTCGAGAATTTATATTTCTCGTAGAACCCTAGTTGTTGATTGTATTTTGATCAAGTGGCCCAAATTTATGTGGGTCTTGGAACCCCCTCCATAATTGTGTGCTAACTTATAACTTGCACTAGTATGATGATGCCATATATCACCTCCTCTATTGAATAAAAGGATAACATTTCATGTCCTTTGTCAATGTGAATCTATTGGGAAGTCTATAGTAACGTTGGGTCCAATGGACCCCATTGCCATATGATGTTAAACCTCCATGAAATTTTCCATGGAACTCTTTTCACACCATCAATCCATATTTTTATTGATTATTAGGAACTCTGTAGGTCCAAAGGACTCCTCTTTGTTGGTGTGATAATTTATAACTCAAAGTAGTTGGGTGGTGTCATGTGTTTGCTTCTTCATGACCCCTAAGTGGTCCAAATCCCCTTTCAACTATTGATCAAGATAAAATCAATAATCAAGATCTCTACCTTGGCATACAAGTTATGATTCATGCTCATATAAATATGCCATGTGTTCATCCCAATCACCTCCATCTATATGATCAATCACACTACTCCACCTTGAATCCAACTCTATTGATTAATCTACATTTTCATTGAGGGCCCAAATTGCTATGGGTTGGAATAAATTTTCCCCACGAGGATGCATGTTTTTGACCCACATTAATAGTTGTGAATGACATGTATTCCAATTCCATGACCTTCCTTTCATAAACAATGTTGTTATTCAATTTTTTCATGGAGTATAACCCTCCATGTGTCTTTACAAATATGACTTGGACCTTATCCCTTGACTCCACATATCCTTATGAGGGTCAGTTCATATACCCTAGTTATGCCTACTTTCACGAGTGATGTATTTGTTTTCATGCAAAGCTACCTCATCCCATGGTGATGGTAGACTAGCTTGTCTTAATACTTGGTAGATGCCCTCCATTGCTTTGTAGCAAAGAAAGAGATTCTATTTTACCTCCCATTATTGCACTCTATCATCCTTCTCCCACTTCTGTCCAATTGGTAAGCCTGAAACCCTAGAGATAATTTCCTCATTCACCCTCATTTAAAAATGTTTCACTCTAAATATGCAACCCTGGTATTGTTCCATTGTTATATTTTCTCTAAAATTTTGGTCGAAATCCATTATAACTGCATCATAATATCCCTGGAGTTGATTACAATATTATAACTATTAGCTTCCTAGAATATTATCAAGACTTTGTGATTACTTCTCAATAGTTATTTGTCTATAGATTCCCTCCAATTTGGTCCTCCTCTCATTACTACTTTGAATTGTAGTTTGAAGTGAGTTTTCTCTCCTTAATCATCTCTTCTCAATCATGAGCTTGTTGCTCAAGATAGCCAACAACAATGCCCTATGCCCCTATGCCCTGTGAAAACCTTCAAATGGATATACATTTGAACTAGAATGTGGTCACACCTATGAGTAATTACAAAATTTCTTGCATCACTCATGAATTGATTCTTTAATGATTATGAATCCCTTACAAGACTTCTAGATTTTCCACACTACTCTTTGTCATTATTGCTTACCTCATATCACTATGATTTTTCAGTTGTAAAACTTTGTTCTTTAGGTTGATACGACAACATACTTTTTGAATTTTTGATATGTAGTTGATTAGAACAATAGTTATTGCTCCCAGCTAAAGGTTTGGACATCTATGTTTGAAAGAGATAAGATAATTAGGAACTAACGCTTTAGTTGGAAGATTTGGTGTAATGGTTATCCTAAGTAGTTCTATAACATACGCTTTCAAACAATGGTTTGAAAAAATCAAAGAAAGGTTTAGAAATACCCAATGTACCATGATTTTGAGAATGCCACGTTGTATGTTGATATTTTGAAGAACAACATGTGCATAATATTTTGTTGTTTTATTGAGTGACAGAGGCATTGCATTCCATGATAGTTGAGTCTTTTGTTGTAACTGTGATTCTTAGAGAATGCAAACTTAACATGAAAACCTATAGAACATGAACTTAGTAACAACTATGTGGAATGTGAATTCAACACTACATAATTGTAGAATATGAATTTTATCGTGTAGAAATGAATTGAACAATAGTCTCATGCCTGAAATCCTAATGATATGCATAAGATTAGTGAATTGAACTATGGTATGAAGCTTACGTTTTTTTGATTTCTTTGCATTTGGAATGTGCAGAGAGTTAGCATGATGGATTACTAAATATGGAGACCATGTTATTGAATATTGAAACTTCATAGATGGAAGTCATGAAAGTGATTAGTGGAACCTTACATGAAATAATAAATATTTTCTCCCCCCTTTTTTTTTTCTTTTCTTTCTTGCAAAAAAGAATTGTGAGAGAACCAATTTTCAATTTTGTCTTGTCTTATGGTGCCCTTAAGGGTTTTCACCACACACACACACACACACCCCCCTATTTGGGATAATATCCATAGAATCATTACAAGGATGTAGTGATATCATATTTTGAATTTATCATTTCTACTTGCATTTTCAAACCTATTTTTACTTCTATAATGATCATATAACCAAGTTCCTAGAGATCTAGGGCGGTTGTGGCTTATCTTGATTATCATGTTTGAACGATTTGTGGTAATTCTAAATGAATAGATTTATATGTTTCATGTATATTGCCCACCAAAAATTTATAATTAAGACAAGAAATGTTAAGCTTTCTTGACAAGCCCAAAATATCTAAGTGGAATGGTGGTGTTTGTTACCATTTGACAATGTAGGGATTATTTATCATCTTCATTAGTATATTTCTTTCACCAACACAGTGGAAATCCATAGAGATTAGTGATAATTATAGGTTACAACAAGAGAGTTGGGAGGCTATACACCTTGTTTTATATTGCTTGAGCACCATTAATCATATGGGAAATGTTATCACATAGATTGCAGGTTGGGAAACACCCAACCAAATCCACAAATGTGAGATAAATATGGGAGTATATACCCACTATCACCTTAGATAGATACCCCCCTCGCTTAAGTGACGATAAGTCACCACAAGGGGGGAATCTAGGTGACCCTAGGGGGATTGGGATGGAAAATGGTAGAATGATTAAAGGATCCCGTAGAAGTCTAGGTTGGAGATGAATGAATCCTTGAGGAAGAGTCTTGTGGAAGGGTAAATTATTACCAATGGTTATGTACCTGCAAAACAATGTTATCCCACCAAGAAAAGACTCTATATTGCAATGTATGCTTCAAAATATAAGGGAAATCAACAAGATAAGCTTGTTGTCCGAAAACTGCAGCATATATCAGATTTATATCAGCAACAAGTAAATTAGAATAGCTGCACAACTAACCATCAAATTCATGAAATGTTTATTGGATAATTAATCCCAAAACATGTAGATAATATTCCGATACTTAAACTCAAATTTTGATGGTAATATGGGGTTGAGAAAAGATGTTATGAGAAATGTGTTAGGGAAGCCTTATGGTTTTAGCAAACAATTTCTACAACAACAATATCTAACCACAAAAATTCACAAGTAAATCGTAAAAATGATAGCCAACAATTAGTAGAACATTAATCTAGGTTCATAAGTAAATTTTCACTGTAGATTAGAGTAGAGAGAGTAGAGAATGAAAAAATAAGAGTTGTATTGCAGCCCTAATGGTTGTAGAATTGAATTTATTACAACAATAAATTCCTTGGCTAAAATAGGATGCCCTTAAGGCATAAGAAAGCTTATGATACTAAGAATATATTCCAACTTGAACAAAAACAAAATCTCTCTATTTCACGTATACAAATGCAATGATTTTATTTCTCTAATGAAAATTTAGATTAGTGCCTTGTCAATGGGTTATGGAGTCTTCTTGTGTAAATTTAGGTATACTACTTCTCTAGGGGTGTGATCCCTTTTGATCCCTAAAGCAAGTAAACCTAACAAGGTAAATCTAGGAGGGTGTAAGCCCTTTTACTCCTCCTAGAAACCTTTTGCAATAGCTTATCTAATAAAAAACAATAACAGATTTGGTGGATGGTGTATTACATTATACTCCTCCAAGGGTCTATACAAGAATAATCATGAAACAATAAAGAAACACCAACAATATGCAAAAGTTCCTTACCAATTTCAAGTGATATGCAATATAAACCCTTATCTACCAAGTATATTCCATCAGCATAGCAAGAGACAAGCATCCAAGAGACAACACACCACTTTAGCTCCAAAGAAAAGTGTTAAATATATAAAAATTTGCACAAGAGAGAGAGATGTGATTTACCCAAGAGGGTCAAAAATTTCATCCAAGTCTCTCACTCAAGAGAGAGTGAGTTATGATAAAATGAAATATATTAGGTTTCTTTTTATAGGAGGCCTTTAGAATTAGTTTGTCCACATATAATTAGGGTAAAACACAATTAGGGAGGCCAACCTCCTCCAATTTCCCCTTTACAATTTAATTTTTTATTTTACATAATGAGGAAAACCCTAAAGGTGATGTCATACCCCCTAGGGATGATGTTTTGGCACATAGAGAAAGTCGTTGAGCCATGTGAGAGAGTCATTACCATCAACTGAACAAGGCTACGATCAAGAATTAGTATCTCTTACCAAGAATTGATGATTTGTTCGATCAAATGAAGGGTGCGACAGTGTTCTCCAAGATCGATTTGCGATCAGGGTATCACCAATTGCGGATTAAGGAGGATGACGTCCCTAAGACCGCCTTTAAGACGAGATTTGGACATTATGAGTTTACTATTTTGTTGTTTGGACTGACAAATTCCCCAGGATTATTTATGAGTTTGATGAACGGGGTGTTCCGCGAATACTTGTACAAGTTTATCCAAGTATTCATTGATGATATTTTGATCTAATCTCGGACAACGGAGGAGCATGACGAGCACTTGCGCTTGGTACTACAGTGCCTGCAAGAGCACAAATTGTATGGGAATTTGTCCAAATGCTCTTTTTATCAATCGAGGATTCACTACTTAGGGCATGTCATCTATGGTGAAGGTATCGCCGTGGATCCAACCAAGGTCGAGGCTGTTATGGAATGGCCCGCGTCGACGAATGTCACAAAGGTGCATAGCTTTATGGGTTTAGCAGGATACTATCGATGGTTTGTCAAGGGATTTTCGAAGATAGCAAATCCGATCACGAAATTGCAGAAGAAAAACAAGAAGTTTGTTTGGACCAATAAATGCGCGGAAGCATTTTAGAGGCTTAAGGAGTTGTTGACGACAACATCGATACTAAAAGTCCTTGACATGGACGCAGACTTCTTGGTATGCACAGACGCATCCAAGGAAGGTTTAGGCAGAGTCTTGATGCAATATGGACGAGTGATTTCTTACATTTCGAGGAAACTGAGAAGGCATGAAGAAACTACGCGATGCAAGATTTGGAGTTATTAGCCATCATATATGCCTTGAAGGTTTGGAGACACTACCTTGTAGGATGAAAATTTGAACTAAAGACGGATCATTGCGGACTACAACACTTTTTCACGCAAAGCGACCTGAACGCGCGACGACGACATTGGTTAGAATTTCTTAGCGAGTACGACTTCAAGATTACTTACATAAAGGGAACCGTGAACCGAGTGGTAGATGCTTTGAGTTAGAGGCCATGCATATTTTCAATGTTTCCTCTTCAGACGAATCTACGTGAAAAGATTCTAACCTTACAGCGTGACGATGACTGGTATAAGGAGGTCGAGGGATTTATTGGACAAAACACAATGATGGTACCACGATATGAGGGATTTTATTTTGATAGCGATGGGTTATTGAGGTTTAAAGGTTGGATTTATGTACCACCAAATGATTAGTTGAGGATGTTGATCCTGAGCGAGGCTCATAGAGCAGTTTATACGGCTCACCCGGGAGTTACGAAGATGAGGGAAGACCTTAAGCCCTTATTCTTTTAGAGGGGAATGAAGGTCGACATAGTCAACTATGTGGCCAGATATCTAGAGTGTCAGTTGGTAAAGGCTGAACACAGACACCCAGTAGGATTACTTCAACCACATGCCATTCCGGAATCGAAATGGGAGGTCATTTCGATGGATTTTATCATTGGATTGCCATTGACGGCAAGGAGACATGAATCGATTTTTGTAGTAGTAGACACTCTGATGAAGAGTGCTCACTTTATTCCTGTACGTACGATGTATCAGGCACCTGACATAGTGAGAGTTTTCATCAGTGAGATTGTGAGGCTACATGGCGTGCCTAAGAGGATTATATCCGATCGAGGATCGGTGTTTACTGGATGATTTTGGACGAGTTTCCAAGAGGTCTTGGGAACCCAACTTAACTTTAGCACTGCGTATCACCCAAAGACTGATGGACAGACTAAATGAACGAACCAAACCTTGGAAGACATGTTGCGCATGTACGTGATGGACCAAAAAAAGCGTTGGGAGGAATTCTTGCCTCTAGTAGAGTTTGCTTACAACAACAGTTACCAGAGCACCATTAAGATGGCGCCTTTCGATTTTCTTTACGGATGACCGTGTCGGATGCCCTTGAGTTGGGATCGGCTTGAGGATAGGGTCCTAGTGGGACCAGAAGCAATCCAAGAAATGGAAGAGAAAATGCAAACCATAAGAGAAAGGATCAAAGAAGCGTAGGATCGACATAAGAGTTATGCCGATGCACACCGAGTTGACTGTAGTTATGAGGTCGACGATCGAGTCTTCTTGCGGGTTAAACCACATAAGAGTTTGATCAAGTTTGGAAAGGGAGCTAAACTCTCTCCTAGGTTCATGGGACATTTCAAGATTGTGGAGAGAAAGGGGCCCATGGCCTATCGACTAGCCTTGCCTGATTCTTTGAGGCGTATGCACGATGTATTTCATGTATCTGTTTTGAGACATTATATTAGTGATCCTACACATGTGATTGGCATGAGTTACTTGCAGGTATCAGACGAGGGAGTGCTCATGGCTGAGTCGATCCACATATTAGATTATCGCGTTTGACAGTTACGACGTCGAATGGTAGATCAGGTCAAGGTCCAGTGGGACAATTATAGTCCGCACTCGACAACCTGGGAGGACACATATGATATGGGCCAACAGTTTCCATTTTTGTTTGATAGATAGACTTATGATACTATGATACATTTATTTTGGCATTTATACTGAGAAACTTCAGGATGAAGTTTAGACCAAGAGGGGGTGTATGTAACATCCCGCTCTGGCACACTGAGAAAACTTATTCTTTGAGGACACTTGCTCGCAAGTGATCTGGACTTTTATGATAAGAAAACATTTATCCTTGACTATGATGTGATATGATAGATGACTTGATGGTTTATTGCTTGACATGGACAGGTGCTATTGACTCGGTTTTATTGAGTGTGCAGGGTTTTTGACCTTGAGGATGCAGAGGCATTGACGGGACCCCTTGGACTCCGGATCGAGTCAGGGAGTGTGCTTTTGGGGTTGATTGTTTACTGTGACTTTAGTACATTTGATTTGATGATATGATGTGGACATGTTCTGACATGATTTTTGATGATGCAGGCTGACGATAGCTTGCCGACCAGACTCACATATGGAGTAAAGGGGCCACACATGATTTCCAGAGAGGTTGAGGGAGAGGTGTGGACAATAGCCCTACCACGGCCTACTAGCACTCCCGCCGTGGCTCGAATTGTAGGTTAACGATTACCTAGTTCGAGAGGATCCATGATGCCATGAGGGTAGACTGCGACAGTCGCTCACGATGATTCTAAGGGGTGCACAATAAGGCGGGGGCCTTATTCCTTAGAGCCCTTAGTCTCCCACAAGTTCACCTGGTGGAGTGTTGATTCCAGGGGTTATTGATGTCTACCAATTAGTCAAGTTGGCGAGTGGCACCCTTGGAGAACGTGGTGCATCCTAAAGGGCACGTCGTGCAAGAGAAACAAAAGAGGTGAGTGGCACCCTTGGAGCACGTGGTGAATCCTAAAGGGCACGTCGTGCAAAAGAAACACAAGAGGCGAGTGGCACCCTTGGAGCACGTGGTGCATACTGAAGGGCACGTCGCGCAAAAGAAACGAACGAGGTGAGTGGCACCCTTGGAGCACGTGGTGCATCTTGAAGGGCACGTCACATTGATGTTGATGAAGGAACAAACCTAGATGGCCCTAAGACATTTAACACATTAAGAAATTCTTAACCAACTTCCCTAATTAAATCTCGCCTAGTTCAGACTCTAAGTCCTAAGTCTAAAACTTCTCTAGGGTAAATTTTTTGTCTAACCTTAAGAAAAAGACCCTATAAAAATAAAAATAAAAATTTAAACTAAAACCCACTTAAGTAATATTCTTAGTCTTCATAAAATTTTTGGAGTAAAATGAAGAGAGTAAGAATTTAATTAAAACTAGTGGATTTAAAAAATTGCAAGGAAGAAATTAATTCTTAACTTGTGAAAGTATAAAAAGATATTAAATAAATAATAAAATGGAAAAGATTGAATGTCACAACTGCCATTGTGGCTCTAATAAAAAGGGGAAATAAGGGAGTAATAAAAATTGGGAAACTAAGGAATAGGGAGAAACATAATAAGGGAAAGAGGGGAACTTATAGTAAAAAGCGAGGTCAACATAGTAAGGAATTTGCAATTAAGAACCTTCTAAAATGAACTAAATTAGCAACTTCATTTTAGGGAAAGTATTTAAACCTGAACGAGAATCTAGGAACACCTAGGAGTAAATTTAGGAGCAACTCTAGGTGGGTGAGGGAATTGAGACAATTAATAAATTTAAATAAAATAATTATTGGAGAAAAGAGGGGGATGGATGACACTTGTGCGAAGGAGATTATTTAGAATATTTTTATTAAAACTTAATTTAAATGTGATTTAGGGAAAGTTGGAGGTTCTAAAAACTCTATAAAAGAAAGGGAAGATGAGGAAGAAAGGGATCGATTGTTAGCGTAACGTTACACTGTCGGATTTGTGACTTGACTGATTACTTGTGGGGAGTTGGGTTTTCCCAGCTTGGATAGGAGTGGTAGCTTGGCCTTGCGAGGCGAGCTGGGAGCTAGACGTACCATCTGGATAGTGTGTGGCCCCTTTGCGGCTCGGGGGGCTAAGGGGGAAGCAGAGTACCCCTAGCGATTGGCTGGGAGGTACCGGTGAGGTCTCGATGGTCGACAAGTGGGAACGGCACAGAGCGCGCAGACATCCTTTGAGGCAGGCTATAAGGCAATGGTATGATCTGTATTTTAGTAGATTAGAATGAATTATGGCTTGCTGGGATCGGTATATCGGGGTATTTAGATTGTTTGGCTACTTTTATTTATTTTTACCCGACGATCACCATTATGACTGCTGTAACTGTGGTATTTATTTTAAATTCTCATGCGATATAGTATTACTGTTGCAATCATGTACATATTTATATTCTATGGGTTTCTTGGGGATAAACTACAACTAATAGCTATCGAAAAACCTCAAATAATGAAATTTGTTACTGATGCTAATTACCTCTGTAAATAAAGTTTTTCCATCTGTTTTTAAAAGATATAAAAAGACAATTGATTTCGTTCTGTCCCCTTTTTATTACTGGTGTTTTCGTTGTATAATTCGTTCGGCTTTTAGCCTTGTAGTCTGATTACTGAAGGAACTCCGGTCTAGCCATTCCGTTGTAAAGGGGTACTGAGAATGTTACTGGAAAATGGGTTGGCATTTGTTACTGTAATTCAGTTTGGCAATTTCATTTCTGGGTTGAAATTCCTTTCGATTGGTGGAGTTAATTATTGGGTTGTTGGTTGTAACCCTTTGCGTGTCTTCTGCACTCTGGCTGATTCCACCAGCTGTCAGCTATGGGACTTGAACATGGTGGGTAAGGGTTGTAGAATCTGCAACGCATGCATCTAATATGAAGCCCTCGTATGTGGCTGTTAATGGAGCTTCAGTCCAATCTGTTTCCTTCTTCCTCCTTTGGTAGCCCACTGATCCCCATCCCAAAGGCTACGCAGGATCCTCATAGGTTGGCTCTTGGATATGGGATACCCGCAGCTTCGTTGTTATTGAAAACCCTAATGGGAACAGATTTAATGAACAACATGTTCACAATATCCTAAGGTACCTATGAGCTGAGAAGTAATCATATTAACAGATAGAAATACAACTATTTTTATGATTTTTTCAGACGTTGGTTTCACAGTGCACTGTACAAGATCTGGTTGTGAATCCAAAGGTTTGAGTAGTTATAGAAGATTGCCATGGGATCAAACCACGTGTTGATCCTCTCTTCTCCTTGTCTGGAGCCTTTTACGATAATTTTCGTTGCAGATTATAAGGCTGTCCCGTTAGGTTTCCCAGAATATTCAATGTCAACTTCACCGTGTGAGTGGTCGCTGTCTGATGACAACTGATGCAATTATTTGACTGCCTTATTTGTTTTCAGTATGCGTTAATACCTCTGCACGTTTTTTTTTGGGGTATCTCTCCTTCTGGCAATTTCGCCTTGAATTGGCCGTCTGTTCTTTTCAACGCGTGGTGAAGTTTCCTTTAGGGGACTCGAATTTCTTTAAATCCATGGCCTGTTACCCACGCTAACCTTCCTCACTTTACTGACAGTGAAGATTTTGCATTGATGCTGGACATCCCTGTAATCGTTTATGGTTTAAATCCTTGGGGCAAAGTGATTGATATTCCTTGCCATCGAACAAATTACCTTATTTATCACCCTAATGATTGCTACAACACCGAAATGGTTAGTAGTTTCCTTGTTTAAATGGCCATTAGTTTCCCTTTCGCTGAATTTGCTTTTCTTTTTAAAGACTTCAGCTTGGGCCGCTAGCTGGCTAGGTGTCAGTGCCTTGCGTTTTACCCTCACCATTACCTGGCAGTAATTCTTTAACCTCTTTTAGTAGAAAAGATGCTTTATTTAGGGAAGTTTTGATTCTCATTGTAATCGCAGAACAGCCTCAGGTTTGCAGTCGAACCCGACCAGTCACTTGCTTGTCAGACCACCTTGGATGTAATAGCCTCCAGATTTATCGAATCCCTTTGTAGATTCAACCGATGAAATGGTCATTGCCTGTAGTAGTGACCTGCATCCTATTCCTTGCTCCCTAAAGGCATTTATTTTTGATACCTTTTTATGGTAAATTTATATCCGCATATGAAATATTATTAGTAGTAGTGAAACTGTTAGTTATATTATTTATATCCTGGCAATTTTAATTAGATGTCTTTACATGGTAAATAAACTGTTATGTTTTGATTAGCATAGTTAGAGTTTTGAAGTGTTTTATCTATTATTATTAGTGGAATGAGAATTTTGGGGCAAGGAGAACTCAGAGGTACTTAAATCTCTTCTCGAGACATAGTTGTGTGCATTCATTGACATGATTGTTAGATATCAACCTGAAAACAAAATACCCTTAGCAACATTACTATTTTATGGACGATTATTTACCCTAAAGAGTGTATAGTGGAGAATTCTAGAGTTATTTATATTAATGGTTCTCGTTGATTAAAGACAAGATTTAAAAGGGAGAAAGGTGGTTATATATAGTTGTCTTGTCTTCTATTGTTAAAATGGAATAGTTTTATTTCCTTTCCATAGAATCTTGATATTTTATACAATCTAATTGAAGGAGAATGGTCTTGTAACATTTTACTTCTTAAGATCTTCTTTATTATTTCCATCGTTTAAGTTAATGTTAATGATTATTTATAATGTTTACGTTAATTGATTTTAGGATATAGCATCAGTTATGGATATATAATCATTGAGATGTTGCGTTATTTATTGGTTCACCATTACTGGCTACCAAATTATAAATTTAGTTCATTGAGTTAAGGTAAATGTTAATTTGTTATGTTGTGATAAAAGATTTTAAATATTGCGTTATTTATGGATTTATGATCACTGCGTTGTTGATTACAATTATTGGTTCCTAATTATTGTCTATCGAATTATAAGTTTAGATCATTAAATGAATGTTGATGTAAATCTTACAATGTTTGCGTCAAATGATTTTAGGATATTTCGTTAATTATTGATCTATACCTAAAAATTAATTGTTAATTATTGCGCTAACTGACAATTATAACTATTCATTATATTTACGATTATAATTAATGACTAATTTCCTTGTAAAGTGTTAAACCAGTCGAAGTTCGGACTTGTACAACAAGGTCCCTTGAATGTTGTTCTAGAGAGTACCTTGATGACAATTTATGATCTAAAGTTGCGCATTGGAATGGCCTTAAGACACTTATAGATTGTAGCCCCTTGTTTAGGTAATGTTGTACTGGGTTGTAAGATTTTGTGTGCTTGGTTTGCTTGTGTCGGGTGGGATGTAGACACCTCCATGTTCCTCAGAACAGTCGCCAGCCCTGAGACCTTAAATGGTTAAAATCGATGGGAACCTGGGCTTGAGCGTTGCTTATGTGTCTTGGAGGTCCTAATCATTGCAGGGTAGGACGGATGGGGAGTCAGTCGTTTTATTTGTCGGTTGATTGTTGTTCATTGTTTGCAGAGGTTTATATGCATCTTAGATCTTTATGTTTTCGTCACATTGCATGCGTCATGTTCATCATCATATGGCGATGCAGAGTTGAATGTACTTATTATCCTTGTACACACGCGCACACACACAAAACAAATAAAAAATAAAAAATTTGCACTTGTTATAAGAGGTTGTGGTCGTAACGAGGAGGTTTGTTACAGTAATAGACAACTCATCATACATCAAAAGAAATAGTTCTTTTAGGAAACAATAATCAGATCAAGTAATTTGAAAGGAGAGGATGAAGAACACTAATCTTGATTGCCAATTACAACTGGATGTAGGGCTTAATGCAAGATAGAAATAAAATCCTTCACTTCAAGTCTATGAGCTCAATAAAGAGATAACAGTCTTTATAAGCTAAGATAAACTGAAATAAAGTACAGAAAAGGAAGCATGAATATTTCTGATATTGAAAACGAAAGGAGACTGTAATTTTATTATGCAATAAGAGTCTATACAGTAGCACAAAAATGTATTCCCAGTTTGAACCCATGTCTCTTAGAAAATATAGGAATTTATAGCCTTTTACAATCAGTTTTTAAGATCCTGAAAACTTGGATCTGTATCTAAAAATAGCAAATCAAATTAACTAAGACAATCGATAACAAAGACTAGTGGCTAGACTAGCATTCTAACTGTCTTCCGTCTCAAAATTTGACATCTGTGCTTCATCAGCTTCTGGAATCTGTTGTGTCATGAAACATGGTAAAGGCACCTGTCTTGGCAGCTAAATTTCTTCAGTTACTCATAGTCGAAACTTTAGGAGACCAATTTAGCATGTAGTTTTCAAAATTCCCACAAATCTCTGCTACTGAGTATTTTCTGACTAAGTAGTTAATCTTTTAATGCTCTGGAACCTCTTTAAATCCTTTGAAAATTGCCTTGCTCCATCCTTAGCTTTCAAAAATTATTTTTGTGCTTTCACCAGCTAACTCGCCTTATGATTCGCTGGTTAGCTGGTGAAAGTACTGCCTTTCACCAGCTAACTAGTTGTAAATTTTCCCTTTGTGCTGGTGAAAGCTCTGCCTTGGCCCAAAATGAACTTTCACCTCCAAAACTGTGGTTCTATCAGAAACTCATCGTGTCTCTACTTTATCTCCTTGCATATTTACAACAACCTGAGCTAGCACTTGCAAATCTAGGTGTGACTTCTGTTTTTGCTTCAATTTTCTAATCTTCCTCTTAAGGCGTTTTGCTAACCACCATAGACTGTTATAGTTTTGGTGATTTTATTTTTTCTCTTCTTTTCCTTGACATTTTCACGAGCTAGGTTTTCAAATGCAACATTTGTTTCTGCGAAATTATCAGACAGAGTTTTGTATCTCTCCTTAATTACTCTTTCTAAAACCTCTTGTTGAGAAATCACTTCTTTAAGTTGCTTGATTTTCTGTGTTTTCTTTGACTTTGTGCTCTTTGATGTTTCACCTTCATCAGTGTGAGTAAAAGTCTCACAATCGTGTGAAAATTCAATGGAGTGTTTAGGGATTTTAATGGCAGCGATTTCATCTTCTTGCTCTGGCTCTGAGTCTGTGTATGGTAGATTTAAGATGTTTGTTTTCTTTTCTGTAAGCTGCTTTGTATTAGTTTCAAAATCTAATTTTTTCTTTGACCTGTGAGACCTTACACCAGAGATCCTATCTTCTGGTGGTCCTGGAAGAGTTCTCCTCTTCCTCAAGCTTCTTTGAGGAGTCAATTTCCTTTTTCCAGCTCTCCTCTGCTCATTCATGGGCCGAGTTTGAGTTTCAAAGCCCTCCTAAAAAAGAAAATGTTGCCAAGTCCTTCCTTTTTGTCTTAGCTCCTCCAGGATTATCAATTTGATTAGGCCAAAGTGACAAAGAGTGTTCTTCATACTTATAGGTTCAAATCTAATCTTTTTACAGACTTTAGTCAAGCTTTTGTGCAAGAAGAAAGGTAAATTTAGGAGATTTTCCCCTGTAAAATGGTCTAAGAGCTTGAAATGGTATAACATCAGCTTGTCATACCTACCTTCTGAGGTTATGTAGAGTTGGATGCCCTTGAAAAAATCCTGCCACTCTTCCTCTAAATGAGAAACTAGCATGCTTTTCTTCCATGCATCATTTCTGAATTCTTCCTTTAGATATGCTCTGAAATTTAGGTTCTTGGTTGCTGTTGTTTTGAACCAACTCTGGCCTGATCTAGGTAAACTGGTCGCTACAGCAATGGCGACTTCATCCACAATGATTTCTAAAGACCCAACACAGGCTTTATTTCCATCGTATGTTTTAGCAAATGCTTCAGCTGTTGATTAGTGACAGTCGTTCTGTAACTTCTCGACATATCCCATGCAACCTGCGTCTGAGAAGTGTTTTTTCACCTCTGGATGCGCCTGTAGAAAGGACAGACTATCCAATTATTTTCTTAACAATGAACCACTTCGTCTCCTTGCCATTTGCAATTCGAACCCGGGACAATTTTGCACACAAAACACTGCAATCTGTTGTTTGAGCCGAGGTTTTGCACTGGTGAAAATGCTCGGCACTCTCTTTCAAAAATGAAAACATATCATATGCCTGTTGATGATGCGTTTTGGGGATATGATGCGTCAATTTGATGTCACCAGCCGAGTAGTACCTCTCCTTTACCTGTGATGATGGATTTGAATTCGCCATCTCCAACGCCATTATCTCGTGAAGCATGCATTTATGAACACGATCCGCTTTGCAATCCGATTTATACGTGCAAATCTGAATCTTCATCATTATCTGCTTTCACTAGCGCCTTAAAATGATTACATGATGTGTGTTGAGCATGTCATCTTTTGATTTTTTGAAAACGTGGAGAAAACACACGTGATCCGTGCTTTCACCAGCTAACGGCTCGTGGGAAATGCTCCTTAGCTATTGAAAATCGCCACTTTCACCAGCTAATCATCAACTTTGAAACACGCGTTAGCTGTTGAAAGTATTTTCATGAAAATTTTAAAGAAAAGACCTTTATGGATCATCTTATTTCGAAGACATAAATTAAAACCTAAGTTTTGCTACTAGAAAAACTTAAAACAAATTGGAGAAAACTACCAATAGCCATATCAACCACAAAATGAAACCATAGTGACTGATTCATTTTGGGATCTAACATTTGGCTCCAACTGGGATGGACACGTCCCTGTGAGGTGACCAAGAACCTAGCTAGACTCAGTAGCCTTTATTACAATTTAAAAAAAAAAAAATGTTTTTTTTTTTTTTTTTGCTTAGTACCATTGGGCATGGAGTTATTCAAGTGATAGAAACAAAGAAAACAGAACTAAAAAGAATATGTACAAGTAGAACAAGGATTTTAGAAAAATCCTCATGAAAAATAGGTCTTTAGAAAGCGTCCGTTGAAAGGGGCACCTGCTACTTCTTCGCGTGCAAGATTTTGGAGAACAAAGGTATTGTTTTGTTGAACCACTGTTATGACGAAAGGACCTGTCTAGAGAGCATCAAATTTGCTGTGTTTCCCCTTCTCTTGCCTTTCTGCATCCCACTTTAAGACTAGCTCCCCTATTTTGAATATATTTGATTTGACTTTCTTGTCGAAGATCTCCATTTTTCCTTGGTGCAACTCTGTCTTTTCCAAAAACTACTCTCTATCTTGCTGTACCTCTACCAAATTATGAATTCTTCAAGTCAAATCACTTGGTTCAGAATCAATTTCTTGTAAAAACTTTGCAACCGGCAGTGCAAGGTTAACATGAAATATGGCTTCAGTACCATATACCAACTTGAAAGGAGATGTACCAATTGATTTTTTACATGTAACCTTGTCAGCCCACAAAGCAAATTTCAGCTTGGAATCCCAGCCTCTGGTATTTTGTTCAAGCAACTTCTTTACAATTCTGACTAAACTCTTATTTGATGACTCAGCTAAGCCATTTCCTTGCGGATAGTAAGCAGTGGAATGTACTAGTTGAATTTCCAGCTCTTCACATAATTTTACCAAGTGCTTATCTTTGAATGCAGCTGCGTTATCAGTGACTATTCTCTTAGGGAAACGAAATCTGGCAAATATGTTTTCTTGCAGAAAATTTATGATGACAGTATGATTGGCATTCCTGGTAGGAATATCCTCAATCCACTTTGTAAAATAATCGGTGGCAACAAGGATCCACCTGTGTTGACTACCAGAATGCGGGTGAATCTCACCTATGAAATCCAGGCCCCATTGTTGGAAAGGACCTGTGACCACTATAGGTTTGAGGGGAAGAGACTTCAATTGTTGTTTGCCTTCAAATCTTTGGCACTTGTCACACGTTCTCACAAACTCACACACATATGAAAATAAGGATAGCCAGTAATAACCAGATCTTAAGATTTTATGTGCGGTGGTTTTCCAATAGTGATGTCCTCCGCATTCACTATTATGGAATTCAATCATGACCTTAGCTGCTTCTTCTTGGTTTATGCACCTCAACAATAAACCTATAGGATTTTTCCAGAACAATAAGTTTCCATTGATGCAAAAATTCACGGCTTTGAGCTTTAAAGCCCTTCCTTGTGTTTTTGTCAAATCTGAAGGGACTGATAAAGTTTGCAGAAAATGAACAATGTGACTGTACCATTTGCAATTAGCTAGGTGAGATGAGACCTTCATTTCCTCACCTTCTTTGTCCCATGAATACTGAACATTATTTGCATTAATAATTACCAAATTTATTTCGAGTAGTCTACAATTTTCTTTTGCTAGAAGTTTGGCAAGGCCCTGACCCTTCACAAGTTTTGCTAGTTTAATTTCAATATCAAATTCAATCAAATTTGCTATCCACTTACTCCTTTTTCCATCTATGTCGGGTTGTATAAGCACATCTTTAACTGATCTGGAGGGTACAAAAGCTATTACCTTGGCCTGAAGGATGTAAACTCTGAAAGCTTTCAATGACTTGATAAGTGCATATGCTTGTTTCTCCAACAATTCATACTTTACCTCTGCATCCCTCAAGACCTTACTGAAAAAGGCAATCGACTGCTCCTGATCATTGACATTTTTCTGCAAGAGTACTACTGCAATTGTATCTCTTGAAGAAAATGAAAAAATGTAAAATACCTTGGCAAAGTCGGGGCTGATAAAAACAGGGGCTGTTGTGATGGCTTCCTTGATAGCATTGAATGAGTGTTTGGCTTCTTCAGTCCATTTTACCTCGGAGTCCTTTCTTAACATAGCAGTAATATGCTTTGTGAGTTCTGCAAAGTTTACTATAAACCTCCTGATAAAGTTTATAGTCCCAAGGAAAGACTGAATGTCCTTCTTTGATCTAGGAAGAGACAGATTTTTAATTGCTTCTACCCTTTTTGGGTCAATTTTCACCCCATCAGCTGAAACAATATGTCCAAGTAATTTCCCTTCCTTAAGTGCAAAATTTGATTTTTTTGGATTAAGAGAAATGCCATACCTTCGACATTTTAGAAACGTCCTTTTTAAGTGCTGCAAATGAAGTTCATGGCTACTCGAAAAAACAGTGATATCATCAAGATATATCGGGACAAATTTATCTTTCTCTCCAACAAAAGCAATGTCCATTGCCCTTTGGAATGTCGCTCCTGCATTCGTCAATCCAAAGGGCATCTTTTCGTACATAAACATACCCCATGGAGTAGTAAAAGAAATCTTTTCTTTATCGTCCGGATGGATACCAATCTGGTTGTATCTGGAAAACCCATCAATAAAAGACATCACCTTTGATCCTGACACCTTCTGCAAAATATGTTCCATTTTGGGCAGAGGGTAGTTATCCTTCCCAGAGCACTTATTCAAATTTTTGAAGTCGACGTAGAGTCTGATCTCTGCATTGTTCTTCCTGATCGGTGCGAGATTCGCAATCCATTCTGAATATCTGAGAGGTATGATGATGCGGTCATCCAATATTTTTTGATTTCCCTTTCCATTGTAGGCAACAACAAAGGATTAAAGGATCTAAGATTCTGTCTAAATGGTTTGGTATCTTTGTTCAAGGGAATCTTATGCTGAATTACCTCTGTGTCAAAAGTCTTCAAGTCATCATATTGCCAAGCGAAGATGTCAGCAAACTCCTTTAGCAATTCTCCATAATCAACCTTTTGTTTTTCAGTCAAATGTGAAGCTAAGTTGACATATTTAGGATCCTGTTCACTGGCTACATTATACTGCAAAATTTCTGAATCTTTTTCCCCATTTTCCAATTTGACAGCCACATCATTATTATCAAAAATCCTTTCCAAGGGGACCAAACCTTTAGGAGTTATGTTGGTAGACGGCTGGACTATTTCATGTGCTGCAATTTTGCTTTTGAATTTTGTCTTCTCAATTTCATTGTCATGTTCATTCTCCTGATCGATTTGAAAATCTGCAAACTCATCTATCACTACAAGAAATCTAGTGAGTTTAACATCGTCTTCAAAAACCTTCCAAAATTTTACATTATCAGGGAGGGATGGCCTATATTTAACTTGAATTTCGTAATTCAATTTATGAGGCAGAGGGGGTATGAAAGCACAAGCCGATACAACTAATAAATCAGCCAATTCATTCATTGCTCTAGGTACATATGAAATTTTAAAATCTGCAAAAGCATGAATTGCCCTCAAAACTTCATCTTTGTATGCTTTCAACTTGAATTGTTTTTCTTGAAAGGACTTATTCACATGCTGAATGATCAAATTTGCATCTCCAAATACCTGCAATCTTTTAATCTCCATCTCTTTGGCTGCATTTATCCCCAGAAGTAGTGCCTCATACTCAACAATATTATTAGTCACTTTAAAATCAAGTTTAAAGGACAAATGAGAATTTTTCTTAGAAGGGGAAATCAATACCACCCCTGCTCCTGCTGATTCTTTGGTACAAGCACCATCAAAGAACATGGTCCAAAGATCTTGCATAATCATAAGTGCCTCTTCCCTTCACAGGCTTCTTATTTTCAATCTTGAACTTAGATATCTCAGAGGTTAGAGACTCTAGCATCTTAGCCATTTTATCAAACTTTGGGTCAACACTTGATGAAGAAGAAGCCTCATTCCTTGGCCTTCTCCTATCAGAATTTCCCTTTATCTTTTGAGAGGCTAAAATATTTGATTCCACCTAAAGGGAAACATCTTGCATGAGAGATAATTTCGGTGACCTCCTTTCTCTCAACAATAAACAAAAATCTGAGTCAAAAGCATCAAAATATGTGATATTGGCAGAAGCATTTGAAGGTTTTATCTTTGCTGGTATTTTACCGTACATCCAGTTAAATATTTTAGTGAAATCAAAGACTGACTCACTATTTTGTTTCCTTAGATTTCTGAATTCTGTGATATACTATACAAAATCTCTTTTATCACCCCATTGTTTCAAAAAGGTCTCATCCAATTGCTCGATTCCAGCTATGGAACCAGCAGGGAGTTCTTTGAACCATTTCCTAGCATGTCCATCTAAGCTTTGGACAAAGACTCGTTTCCAAACATCTTCCTCTTCAATATTAAGGTTTTCAGCAGAACTGTAGAAAGCCTCAATATGTTCTTCAGCAGACACATCACCTTTGCCTGGGAATTTGGGCATATACTTCTGATAGTCTCCCGTTGGCATGGCTGATACTGGGTTTGGAAATATAAGTGGTGCATACCTAGCAGCTAGGATTTGTTGCATCTTCATCAAAGGAGGTGGTGCGGCCATAACTATTAAGGGTGATAAAGATGATAGTTTCTTTTTTGAGTCTTCAACACTGGAGGAATGCGAAGGAGGTGAATCTTCTAATGGGAAAGAGGTCTGATATGAGGCTCTGTAAAAATTTGCAAGCCGTCCAGCTAAATTTTCTTCACCTTTAGCAGATAGCTCTTGGAGAAGATGTTCAACAACAAGGAGGCTAGTATACATGTTTAAATGATCTTCTTGTTGTTGAGAATGAAAAGACTCAAGAGAAGAAGAACTATGGCTTCTTTCTAAAGTCTTGGATGTTTTTTCAATCAAATTTGAATCTATCAATTTGTCATCATTAGTATTTTCCTGTTGATCAAAAGGAGTTTGTTCTTCCACAGTATTTACAACTGTTTTTTCATTAATGCTCTTTGAAAAGAACTCAATTTTTTCTGTAGTAGATTTTCCAGAACTAAAAAGAGGATTACCTTCTGTATCTGATTTTGAAGTTTGACCTTGAATTGTCTTTCCTTTCCTGAGAATTAGTTCTGGATTGGACACTGGTGTGATAGGTGATTCTTGAGGATTCACCCTAGTAATAATCCTCTTAGGAGCCAGGATGAACTTGTGGAGTCGCCAGATAGATAATTACAACCAACTAAAATGTCTAATCTTTGTCTATCATCAAAGATCAGCTTTGTGTTGTATCCCAGGAAAGCAAAACTTAAATTTCGTCTCCCCGGCAACAACGCCAATTTGTTATCACTCCAAGAAACTCCTTAGGGTTGTAGACTAAGGATGCTTGGTAACTTAAAAATAATGTGTAGGTATGCTTGGAACAATGGGATCCTCAATGATTAATGTAATATATAACTCATCATACATCAAAAGAAACAGTGCTTTCAGGAAACAATAATCAGATCAAGTAATTTGAAAGGAGAGGATGAAGAAGACTAATATTGATTGCCAATTACAACTGGATGTAGGGCTTGATGAAAGATAGAAAGAAAATCCTTCACTTCAATTCTATGAGCTCAATAAAGAGATAACAATCTTTATAAGCTAAGATAAATTGAAATAAAGTACAGAAAAGGAAGCATGAATATTTCTGATATTGAAAACGAAAGGAGACTATAATTTTATTATGCAATAAGAGTCTATACAGTAGCACAAAAATGTATTCCCAGTTTGAACCCATGTCTCTTATAAAAGATAGGAATTTATAGCCTTTTACAATAAGTTTTTAAGATCTTGAAAACTTGGATCTGTATCTAAAAATAGAAAATCAAATTAACTAAGACAATCGATAACAAAGACTAGTGGCTAGAATAGCATCCAAACTATCTTTCATCTCAAAATTTTACATCTGTGCTTCATCAGCTTCTGGAATCTGTTGTGTCATGAAACATGGTAAAGGCACCTGTCTTGGCAGCTGGATTTCTTCAGTTACTCATAGTCGAAACTTTAGGAGAGCAATTTAGCATGTGGTTTTCAAAATTCCCACGAATCTCTGCTGCTGAGTATTTTCTGACTAAGTAGTTAATCTTTTAATGCTCTGGAACCTCTTTAAATCCTTTGAAAATCTCCCTGCTCCATCCTTAGCTTTCAAAAATTATTTTTTTGCTTTCACCAGCTAACTCGCCTTATGATTCGCTGGTTAGCTGGTGAAAGCGTTGCCTTTCACCAGCTAATTGGTTGTAAATTTTCCCTTTGCGCTGGTGAAAGCTCTGCCTTGGACCAAAATGAACTTTCACCTCCAAAACTATGGTTCTATCAGAAACTCAACATGTCTCTACTTTATCTCCTTGCATATTCACAACAACCTGAGCTAGCACTTGCAGATCTGGGTGTGACTTCTGTTTTTGCTTCAATTTTCTAATCTTCCTCTTAAGGCGTTTTGCTAACCACCATAGATTGTTATAGTCTTTCATGATTTTATTTTTTCTCTTATTGTCCTTGACACTTTCACGAGCCAGCTTTTCAAATGCAACATTTGTTTCTGCGAAATTATCAGACAGAGTTTTGTATCTCTCCTTAATTACTCTTTATAAAACCTCCTGTTGAGCAATCACTTCTTTAAGTTTCTTGATTTTTCGTGTTTTCTTTGACTTTGTGATCTTTGATGTTTCACCTTCATTAGTGTGAGTAAAAGTCTCACAATCCTGTGCAAATTCAATGGAGTGTTCAGGGCTTTTAATGGCAGGGCTTTCATCTTCTTGCTCTGGCTCTGAGTCTGTGTATGGTCGATTTAAGATGTTTGTTTTCTTTTCTGTAAGCTTCTCTGTAGTAGTTTCAAAATCTAATTTTTTCTTTGACCTGTGCCAGAGATCCTATATTTTGGTGGTCCTGGAAGAGTTCTCCTCTTCCTCAAGCTGCTTTGAGGAGTCAATTTCCTTTTTCCAGCTCTCCTTTGCTCATTCATGGGCCGAGTTTGAGTTTCAAATCCCTCCCAAAAAAGAAAATGTTGCCAAGTCCTTCCTTTTTGTCTTAGCTCCTCCAGGATTATCAATTTGATTAGGCCAAAGTGACAAAGAGTGTTCTTCATAATTAGAGGTTCAACTCTAATCTTTTTACAGACTTTAGTCAAGCTTTTGTGCAAGAAGAAAGGTAAATTTAGGAGAGTTTTCCTTGTAAAATGGTCTAATAACTTGAAATGGTATAGCATCAGCTTGTCATACCTGCCTTCTAAGGTTATGTAGAGTTGAATGCCCTTGAAAAAATCCTGCCACTCTTCCTCTAAATTAGAAACTGGCATGCTTTTCTTCCATGCATCATTTCTAAATTCTTCCTTTAGATATGCTCTGAAATTTAGGTTCTTGGTTGCTGTTGTTTTGAACCAACTCTGGCCTGATCTAGGTAAACTGGTCACTGTAGCAATGGCGGCTTCATCCACGATGATTTCAAAAGACCCAACACAGGCTTTATTTCCATCGTATGTTTTAGCAAATGCTTCAGCTGTTGATTGGTGACAATCGATCTTTAACTTCTAGACATATCCCATGCAGCCAGCGTCTGAGAAGTGTTTTTGCACCTCTGAATGTGCCTGTAGAAAGGACAGACTGTCCAATTCTTTTCTTAACAACGAACCACTTCGTCTCCTTGCCATATGCAATTTGAACCCCAGATAATTTTGCACACAAAACACTGCAATCTGCTGTTTGAGCCGAGATTTTGCGCTGGTGAAAACACTCAGCACTGTCTTTCAAAAATTAAAACATATCATATGCCTGTGGATGATGCGTGTTGGGGATATGATGCGTTGATTTTATGTCACCAGCCGATTAGTACCACTCCTTTAACTATGATGATGGTTTTGAATTCACTATCTCTAGTGCCATTATCTCGTGAAGCATGCATTTCTAAACACGATCCACTTTGCAATCCGATTTAGACGTGCAAACCCGAATCTTCATCATTATCCGCTTTCACCAGCGCCTTACAATGATTACATGACGTGTGTTGAGCATGTCATCTTTTGATTTTTTGAAAACGTGGAGAAAACACACGTGATCCGCGCTTTCACCAGCTAAGGGCCCATGGGAAATGCTCCTTAGCTGTTGAAAATCGCCGCTTTCACCAGCTAAGGGCCCATGGGAAATGCTCCTTAGTTGTTGAAAATCGCTGCTTTCACCAGCTAATCATCAACTTTGAAACACGTGTTAGCTGTTGAAAGTCTTTTCATGAAAATTTTAAAGAAAATACCTTTATGGATCGTCTTATTTCTAAGACATAAATTAAAACCTAAGTTTTGCTACTAGAAAAACTTAAAACAAATTGGAGAAAACTACCAATAGCCATGCTATCAACCACAAAATGAAACCATAGTGACTGATTCATTTTGGGAGCTAACACACCCAATCCATATTCTGCAGTCAAACATCCTCATCAAAAGGTTTATGATTCAAATTGTTTATTAAAAATATGAAACTCATGACATTCAGTAGCATGCTATCTATCTCAAATAATACCTGGAGGAATGTATCTGATGGATCCCTTGAGTGCATGTGTGGATCTGAGAGCTAAATCCTCAGAGTCTGCAAAACATATTGTAGCAATGCCAAAGTCTATTAAGTATGCTGTCATATCTTCGCCCAGAAGCACATTGCTTGGTTTCAGATCGCAATGGATCACTTGCATGAAACAATTGTGATGGAGATAAGCCATGCCATGTGCAATGTCTATTGCTATATTCAACCTTTGAATCAAATTCAAACTACTTTCCACTTCATCATCGGGATATAACCACTTCTCTAGGCTTCCATTTGGCATTAATGTAAATATCAAAGCTTTAATTTAGAGGTTTGAATAAGAAGTTATGATTCTAATAAGATTTGTGTGCCTAACTCTACCTAGAACTTTGCACTCCCTGTCAAAACTCTTGTGAGCCTCTTCATTTTCCAGATTGAGAAGCTTCACTGCAATGATTGTGCCATCATTCATAACCCCTTTGTATATTTCCCGAAACTGTTCACTCCTAGCAAGTTGGCATCATTGAATTCCTCTATTGCAGTGATGAGCTTTCCATAGGAAATTCTTTGATGCCCCATATTTAATGATGCTTCAACCTCTAAAGGAGTATGCCTCTTGCAATTCCGTCTCCACAGGAATCCCAAAAACAAACAGAATAAAATAATGACTGCAACTGTAACAATACGTATGATAACTCTTTTCAAATGTGAAACACTTTTATGTTTGTGAGCATAGCATGATGATAGACTTACCCAAGGTACACATAGACTAGGATTTCCCACAAATGCTGTAGCACCAACCTTTTCAAAAACTCCTCCTTTCGGGACTTCTCTTGACAAGTTGTTGAAAGATAAATTCAAATGGATGAACACTTTGAGATTTGCCAATGTCATGGGTATTCCACCTGACAAATTGTTGGAGGATAAATCCATGTCTCAGAGACTTTGAAGTTCATCGAGCGATATTGGAATCGGACCTTCAAGTGTGTTGCAAGAAATATTGAGGTATTTTAGTTCTTTACAGCTTCCGAGCCCACTTGGAATGTAACCAGTTAACCTATTTGCAGAAATATCTATAGCTTGAACCATAGTCATCTTACTTACTTCCAAGGGGATTGGTCCATGTAATAAATTTAAATTGTTTGAAAGGTTGAAAGAAAAAGATAAATTTGCAAGATCTGCAACCTTAGGAGGTATGGGCCCACTAATCATGTTGTATGATAAGTCTAGATTTAATAAGTCCATGCATTTTCCTAGACTTGCAGGTATATTACCTGATAATTGGTTGTGATCAAGATATAGAGATCTCAGCTGTTGGAGGTGTGCAATAGAATCAGGGATCCTTCCAGATAAATTATTTATGTCTACAACTAGGAGCCCTAAGCTTTTGAGTTGACCAATTTCCGTTAGGATCTTTCCTTGTAAATTGTTTGCTCCCATATATAACTCCTCCAACTTTTGAAGCATTTTAAGTGAAGATGGAACTGCCTCAGTAAAAGAATTGGCATCTAAAGCAAGGAGAAATAAATTAGCGAGGTTTCCAATCTCTGGTGGTATTTCTCCTTCTAATACATTCCACTCCAAGTTTAGGAAGCCCAAAGAGGATATATTTCCCAAGCAGGCCGGGATTGTTCCCATCAAATTGTTTCTTCCCAAGTGAATGAAGTCTAAGTTGGGGAGAACGTAGAGAGTGGGCGGAATAGAATCTTGGAGCTGATTCCTATACAAGTAAAGTGTTTTTAACTGAAACAAATTTCCCAATTGATAGGGGATGCAACCATGAAATTTGTTATCAGAAAGGTCGAGTATTCTAAGAAAGGAGAGATTGTCAAGAAGGGGAGAGATGATACCTTGTAATCCCATGCCTGACACATTAAGGGAAACCACTCTCTGTCTATTCCGACTGCATCTGACATGCGTCCACTCGCAGAATGAAAGATTTAGTTTCCAGGTAGCGGATAAAGATAGAGTTGGATCATAAGTGATTGCAGAGATGAATCCAATGAGAGCCTCTTGATCAGAAGCGTTGGTGAAATGGGGATGGGCACGATTAGATAGTGGAAGTGTGGAAACCAGAAAAGGAGTGAAATAAAAGAAAAGGAAAAGCATTCCCGTAATAGACCAGAAAAAAGAACAAACGTAACAGATCTCCGTCTTCACCTCCTTAGACAGAATGGGAATGGTTGGAGTTTCTTCGGTTATTTATATAAATTTATTACCCTCATGGAGAGATTATGATCAAGTGCAACCTCATTAATAAAACAACATCATGGAGGGAAAATGTGAACTAACTTACGCTTGGGGCTTCGATGAATCCACAAACAATCAAGCAGAATCCTTGGCCTTATACCAAGGGCTGAACATCCTCACATCAAAGGAGATTAGATCCCCTATAGTTATTAGTGACTCTTTAGTTATTATTCAACAAATGTGAAACTCAATCCCCTTGCATACTACAAGTCTCTAGATTAATCTTTAGAATCTAGATGTTAGTTAGGAGTTTGATGATTGTTGAGTTCTATTGGATCCTTAGATATCAAAACATCCAAGTGGACTACATGGAAAACAAATGAGTGTGATTGAAGAATGTTAAGAAAAAATGGGGGTATTGTTACCTTAGCTTTCATCCCATAAAATTGTTCAAATAAAAAATTAGAATTGGCATGAAATTTGGAATGAAGGACAAGTGGTGCAACTCTTTAATTCAAATGAGATAGGCCATAACGACATTCCCTTTGCTTGCACTCTCCATTCGTAACATCAACCTCGGTCAAGTGAGTGATTTAAAACCTGACAGGATGGATTCTCTTAGCAAAGATGGGATTTTGTTCCTTCTCGGCCTTTGGTGGACTTATATCACAATCAACCTAGGTATAACTCCATTCTCTCCGACATCCAGATTTGTTGTGTCTCAGAGTTATGGGTCTAGCATACCCTTTGTAGTGGGTTCAAGCTCATATTGTCTTGGATTTAGTGGGTGGTCTCCAACTAGTGTTTTCCATTACTTTGGTCTGGTTAGCTTGAATCCATATATCATGGAGGGTCATTGTCACATCAGTTGCTATGATCCTTGTGAAATTTCAAATCTTCATAATGTTCAATAGAGGATTGCTTGCCAAACTGAGGATTTAGAAGTAGCAATTTCCCATTGATAAATAACAAAAACTCTTCTCAACTTGAAGCTCAATTAGTAAGGAATGTAGAATTGGAAGCAAGGGTGGCTATTCAGGGAAAACAAATCAAGAATATCACTGCAAACCACAACATGCGATACCAATAGATTTTGGGTTGTGCAAGGAGATCTCACTCAATGCCTTATCTTCCAAAAGTCTCTATTGGGTTTGTCTTAGAATCCATTAAGGAGGATGATACAATCCTACAAATCTACGGGGATATGGAATACGAGAATGCAACTCTAGAAATGTTACACACCTTGTTATATTATATTGAGTAGAAACAAGAATATCACAAAAATTTCCAATGGAAAAACATAACATAGAGAATAACACACCAAAATGATACCTTTATTGAAATGGGAGCAATGTTCACTTGCCTCTTTGAGGAGGCAACCTCCAACAGAGAAACACTCTATTACAGTAATGCTCAAGACAAAGACTTATTAGGCCTCCTACTCTTATTTATACTAATTCTATCTTCTAAAGAACATTCTAGAGGAATATCTTTCTAGAAGCATAAGCTTCTATTAGGTCTTCTTACATTGAGTTGTTCACATTTATTGAATAGGCCTTATTAACTAATGTCGGCCTTTATTACATGGAAATATATTATTCTACCTACATGAGGGGTTAGGGAGGTTAGGTCCCCAACATGCCCTACCCCTTGAAGAACAACCTTGTCCTTAAAGCTTGAGATGAGGAAACTATTGCAGAATGATGGTCGACTCCTAGGTGGCATCTTCTGGATTTGTATATTTCCATTGCACTTACGCTTCCTTGATGGTGTGTTGGTGGAGACGATGCTCGAGCTGGTCTAAGATTTCTTGTGGCTGCAACCAAATGGAACTTTCTTCATCCAACTTAGAGAGACTTCTTTGAGTTTGGCACTTAGTTACAATCACCTTCTTTAAGCATGAGACATGAAAAATAGGATGGAGCTTAGAATGCATGGGCAAAGCTAACGGGTAGGCCACCCCACTCGCTTGAGAATTGTGTAAGGACCATAAAATTTGGGAGAAAATTTATGAGAGTGGTCAACTTTGAGTGAAACCTGCTTATAAGGTTGTAGACAAAGAAGCACTTGGTCCCCTTCAACAAATTTTCGTTCAGAATGACCTTGATCTACTTGTTTCTTTGCAATTCTGAGCCATGGCCAAATTTGCTTTGAGGGTACCGAGAATGGCCTCTCGGACTGTAATATTTTTTTCAACCTCTTGAACCTTTGAAACATCTGGAATGTATGAGAGAACCAACATTGGATTTTGTCTGTATATTGCTTCAAAAGGAGTCACACGAGTAGCTATATGGTGAGATGTGTTGTACCACCATTTAGCTATGGGTAGCCATTGATCCCATTGATTTTGTCTTTCAGATGCAAAACACCTCAAATATGTTTCCAAACACTTGTTGACAACTTTAGTTTGGCCATTAGTGTGGGGATGATAAGCGGTACTGAGATGCAATTGGGTTTCCTGGAGCCTGAAAAATTCTTACCAAAAAACGCTGGTGAAAGTGGGATCTTTGTCATAAGCTATAGAATGAGGCATGCCATGAAGCTTGAAGATATTATCCATGAAAATTTGAGCCACTATGAATGCGATGAATAGGTGTTGAAGAGAATAGAAATGAGCATATTTGGAAAGACGATCAACTACCACCATGATGAATGACTTATTGCTTGATTTAGGAAAGCCAACAATGAAATCCATATAAATATCTTGCCAAATAGTCAGTGTAATTGGGAACAGTTGTAGTGTGCCAGGGGCTTTGACTATTTCTCCCTTTTTGTGTTGACAAACATCACATTCATCCAAAAAGGTGTAGACATCCTATTTCATGCCATCCCAAAAAAAAGAACATTTGAGCCTGTTGAGGGGTCGTAAATACTTTAACTCAATAGTAGGAACCAAACCCACTTAAGAGGCCCAATTAGACTTGTAAGCGTTTGATGAGTGGAATGGTTCTCCAGATATTTGATCTGATCGATTTATCGATGGGATTTACGTGTAACTGGTAGGTGTATCTTTCTATGAAAAGTTTCTCCTTCAGGTTAAGCAGTTCTCTTTTTGTATTCTTGTACTCTTGAATAATATAGGTGAAATAAAGATGATGGCATAAGCCAACTGATAAAGGGAAATTACTAAAGACTAAAGAATGCTGAGCTTAGGATAACCCTTATACCTCAGTGTGCAGACAATGATAATCATACCTATTTCAAGCTTAGCAATAATACTTTTACTTGTGGACATTCATCATTGACTGAGATAACAATTGTAGAAAGGAAAACAAATACGTAACAAAGATGAGTGTAAAAAAATTAGTTCTCTTAGCTCTACTATCAATCACATATCAACACATCAATTTATTTTCAGCATCTAGAACAAAAGAACTGTTATAATATTGAAATATAACTTAACAATAGATAAAACAACTCTTACTTATTACAACAACACTATCAAACTCGAAGATGGAAACAATCCCTCCTCGATCCAATCAAGTTGACGCTTTAGATGAAAAAATTGTCTTTGGTTCTAAACAAAACTTCTTAATTAAAGTTGCACATAAATAATTCTTTTACAATTCTAAAAGAAAAGGTCTTTCCCAAAACCATCGACCTTCTGCACGAGGTCGATCTCCCTATTTATAAAGGATCACTAAGCTAAAAATAACTACTAAAAGTTGTGTTAAGTAAAACAAAAATGACATGTGGCAGACTTTGTCTCCTCGTTCTCTTGAGATCATCCGATTTGTTACTGCAGTGGATGATTTCTCTCACACTATGCCCACTTGAAGAAAAGGTTTTCGCATGTGTTTTCATAGAGAAACCTATGTCGATCCATCGGTGTGAAGAAGACTTCCTTTATCTCCACTTCTCGTTCTCTATACTTGATGAGCTTGACACTTAAGCATTGTAGAATTGTGAGGGATTTGAATGGGTCTTCCACAAAATTCTTTACTTGACCTGGAGTCATACTTGAAATCTGTGAGATCTTTGCCTCCCATGCAGAGTCTTTCTCTGCATGCCGTTTGACCATGTCATGCAAATTGATGAAATTTTCTGGTGAGATGAATTTTGGTAGGTCAATGTTTTCCATATCTCAATCAATCTTCTCCTAAATTTTCTCTCACTCTCTCCACCTTTCCTATATCTTCCAATGAGGTTCTTGGACCATGCTCACTCAGTATTCAACTGCCTTCCTGATTCGGGAGATGTTGCTATCCATCAATACTTAGATGTCGTTCTCTTCTGAGTCTCATGCCTTCTGTGCCACACTGATATAGTGATCCAGATAGATATCGATGGCCACCCATATTTTCCAACTGGCTCAAAACAACTTTCTAACATTTTTGGCAATTTACTATTTTGAGCAGTTTTTACTTTCGAGGCCATTTTGAGGGCCTAAATGAAGGATTTTCTGTATTGATCTCCTCAATTATAGTCGAAGGTATTATTGAGCCCCAAAAATGAATCTCCTCGATGATACCTTTCCAACGGGCTATCACATGCCTAAAATAGAGATCGTATGCAAAAGTTATGACCCCAGGAAGTTGATGTACTAGCTTACCCAAACAGGGCCCACATGACTTTTGGCGCTTCATCTCCTAGGGTTAAGTTTTTGGATGTCTAGGGTTTTTGGCATTCTTTCTTGTTGTAAAAAGGCCTTCAGAGCCTCATTGTAACCTTATTCTTGTGAATGCGTGCTGCCATCACATCTCTTCTCAGAGATAATCCGCCACCATTCTAGCAAGCTTGTTTCCGCTGCATTTTATAGTTTCAGCTTATTTCGTTATTGAATAGAAAACCAGTTTTACTGTATCTCTGTTATTTTGTGTTAACCACCTATTAATAATATGTATTCATTTTGTTCTTCTCATAAAATATAGATCAGTGGTATCGGGGCGGTTTGCTCCTTGTTGTCTTAATGCATGTCCCCAACGAGGTCAGAGTACAAAGAGTTGGGTCTCGAGCTTGTTTCTCTTAAGGACAAAATCTCTCGCATGCCCAAGCGAACTCCCATGGCAGGAGAAAATAAAGATGATGGGACAGGAGATCCTTTCAAATTGTTGATTGAGGGAGCCCTCATGCAACAGAGGAACAAGATGATGGATAGTTTCGTGCAAATCCTTCGGCGACTACCAACAGGCGACGCATCTTCTTCGAACGGAGGCGCCGCTCACTTAAAGGTACAAATAAACTTTGATATTCCTATATTTGAAGGTCAGATAGACGCAGATGCTGTAGACAAGTGGTTTAATATACTAGAAAGGTATTTTTCTGTTCATAAATTTTCGGATAGAGAAAAGATTACTTTTTTGCTCCTCAAAGCCATTCCCCATGTCAAAGATTGGTGGGAAACTTTTTGTGAGAAAAAGGAAACAGAGGAAACCTCATTATTTTCAGTCACGACCACCTAGGAATCCTTCAGGGATGCTATTAAGGAACAATACTACCCAGTCAGAAGTTATGACGACCTGTACACCAAATGGACCACACTGCGGCAAGAAAGAGACCAAGCAGTGCCAGATTTCACAAATATCTTTCATACCTTGTGCACCAAGTTGGGTATCAAAGATTCAGAGTGACATCTGGTGCTCAAGTATCGTGGTGATCTGCATAGATACATCCATATAGAAATGGAATTTCTGGACATCTCATCCTTGGGCGCGACCTACCGATATGCCATCAAAATCGAGCAGAAGCTCAAACAAAAGATGCGACAATTTGGGCCTGGGAACCCCTCACAACAAAAGCCAGGAAAGGGTGGCCCCAACCCACTGAACAAAGGATAGAGAAAATATTGGCAATATCAAGACAACCAGTACAAGATGCAAGCAAAGAAGGACACCGGAAAGACAAAGAAAGATACCGGGAAGTGGTGTGACTTCCATAAGAGCCCTTGGCATAACACTGCTGACTGCCACTCAAAGAAGTCGTTTGTGGCCGAAGTGAAAGCCTCTGAATCAGATGCAGATTTTGACTCCAAGACAGAAACAGAAAGGGGAAGACAGATCATTGACGCGGAACCCAGTGCCACCGTTGCTACCACCAAGCTCCATCCTGGTGAACCAGATGAGCCAGAAGAAGGACAACACCTCTTCCATTTATAGATGTGGGTAAAAGGCACCCCACTGCTCTTCATCATTGATAGTGGTAGCCATAAGAACCTCATCTTAGCAGAGGTCTTCAAGTCACTGGCCCTATCAACAACGCCACACCCACAACCCTACACCATTGGATGGCTCCGCCAAGGAAGCGATCTCCATGTTAGCCAACAGTGCAGACTGTCATACAGCATCAAGCCCTTCAAAGATGAGGTATTGTGTGATGTTGCTCCTCTCGAATTTTGTGATGTTCTTTTGGGCCAACCTTGTTTATGAAAACGTCATGTTGTATATGAGTCTAGGCCTCGTAGTGTTATTATTACTTTGAAGAGGAAATTGTATAGGATACCCGAGGCAGTCCCACCTAGTGCTATTTCCTTGATCTCTGCTAAGCAATGCAAGAAGGTCATCTCGTAGATGGGGAAGTTTGTCTTCTTTGTGATTCGCTCTCAGAACAAGCGAAAGATTGCAGCCAGATCCAAGGTCTTTGCGGTCGATCTCTCCACACAAAATAAGCAAGTAGATAAGGTCATGGAAGAATACTTGGATATCTTCTCCTCACGTACAGGGGTACCTCTGCACTACCAGGTCAAGCACCCCATTGATATGACCCCCAACACACCGTTGCCCAATGGGCCAGTCTATCATTTCTCTTTGTTAGAGAATGAGGAGATCAAGCAACAAATCCAAGAACTGCTCCACAAGGGGCACATCTGCCCCAGCTCATCACGTTGTGAGAGCCCAATCGTGTTGGTAGAGAAGAAAGATGGAACCTGGCGACTCTATATTGATTACCGGGCTCTGAATAAAATCACTGTTAGAAATCGGTACCCGATTCCTCGAATCGATGACCTCCTTGATCAACTCACGGGAGCCAAATACTTCAGTAAGATTGATCTTAAGTCTGGCTACCACTAGGTCCCGATAGAATAGACAGATGTATGGAAGACTGCCTTCAAGTCAAAGAAAGGAATTTTTGAATGGTTGGTCATGACCTTTGGTTTGACAAATTCTCTAGCCACTTTCATGAGGATGATGGACGATATCCTACGACCATTCACCAATAATTTTGTAGTGGTGTATCTAGATGACATTCTAATTTACAACAAGACTTGGGCCGAACACTTGCAGTATATTTAGCAGGTTCCGGACACCCTGCAGCAGCACAAGCTATACGCCAACCTAGAAAAATGCTCCTTCGGCATGGATAGGGTCCATTACCTAAGCTACATCATTGATCAACATGGCGTACATGTGGATCCAACCAAGATCCAAGTCATCCATGACTGGCCAGCCCCAACAACACTCACTGAGCTTTGGAGCGTCTTGGGAATTGCTAATTTCTACTGCAGGTTCATGTTGGGTTTCTCCCATATTGCATGGGCCCTCATCCAAATAAATAGGGGTGGTGATAAGGAAAAATTTGTGTGGGGCCAGTCTGAACAACAAGCATTCGATGATTTGAAGCAGTGCTTGTGCTCAACCCTAGTACTTTCACTACCGAACCTGCAACATCCCTTTGAGATCGAGACATATGCTTCAGACTATGCTATGGGCGTTGTTCTCACTCAGCACGGCCACCTCGTGGCCTATCATAGTGAGACATTGTCCGATACTGTCTGTAAGTACCCTACTTACGACAAAGAAATGTACTCCATTGTGCAAGCATGCTGCTAGTGGAGACATTACATTCTTGGGAAGGAGACAATCATCCACATTGATCATAAGCCACTACAGTTCATGCAAACACAGGGAAAACTGCAGAATGACGGCCATCAAAAGTGGTCCACATACTTGTAGCAATTATGCCTCAACATCAAGTATAAAACAGGAAGCACCAATCGCATCGCTGATTGCCTCAGTAGACTTCCAGTCACAACACTCACCATGGTGCTAGAATCTTGCGGCCATGAGACATCTGGATGGCCCCAACTCTATGAGACAGACCCTGACTTCGCCACCACCTACCAAATGTTGGGTGCAAATACAATTGTCAATAATTTCCATCTTCAGGATGGGTTGTTATGTCATCTAGGCTATATCTATGTTCCCCCAAGTGAGAAAGCGAAGATGATCTGAGAAGCCCACTACAGTCAGGTGGCAGGACACTTCGGGATCTAAAAGACAGTGGCGATGCTACAAAAACATTTCTACTGGCCGAAAATTTGAAAGGAGGTCGACAAGTATATAAGGTCCTGCACTGCTTGTGCTATTGCCAAACCGACCACTAAGAAACAGGGCCTGTACACCCCTCTTCCTACTCCTAATAGGTCATGGGAATCCATCTCAATGGACTACATGTCGAGCCTCCCATCCACCAAGTGGGGAAATGACTGTGTTTTTGTGGTTGATGATCATTTTTCTAAGATGGCGATTCTGGTTACCTGCAAGAAGAGCATCACAATAGAGGCCACTGCCAAGCTCTTCTTTGAACGAGTTTGGGTACATTTTGGAATCCCACAAACCATTGTATCAGATCGAGATAGTCGATTTCTCAGCACATTCTGGTCAAGCCTCTGGTCACTGCTAGACACCAAGCTCACCAAATCCACGACTTTCCACCCCCAGACAGATGGTCAAACTGAGGTTGTAAATCGAATGATTGTGCATATACTTCGCATGTATAATTCAAAGAACCCTCACACATGGGATGAGATCCTTCCATATGTCCAACATAGCTACAACCGAGCCTTGCATAGCTCAACCGACCACAACCCCTTTCAAGTGGGGTTGGGATTCCAACCATTGGGTCCCATAGATGTTTCACTTCCCCTTGCAGTCACTTCGACTGACTCATCTCTTGCTCCAACTGAAGCTAACAAAGCCACCCGGTTCATTGAGCGGATCCAACACATCTACCAACAGGTTTAGGATATCCTACAGAAGTCCAATGACAAGTACAAACAACGGCATGATCAACATCAGGTGCCGCATAATTTTCAGGTGGGCGACAAAGTTTGCTTGCACTTGCAGAAAGAACGCCTTACAGGACCCCATCGGAAGCTTCGACCACTCCATTATGGACTGTACACTATCACCAAATCCATGGGGGATAATTATTTTGAGCTCAACATTCCTCCTTTCCTTGGCCTACACCCAGTGTTCAACGTGGATCTCCTTCACCCTTATTTCCCATCGTTATTGGACACCTTAGAAGTAGCCGAACAACTGACACCAACAGAGCTCAACCCCGACTACATACAACAGGCATCCAATGATTAGATTGTGGATAGACATATCAAGGGCAATCGACAACAAAGGATCCATCTTTATCGAGTTGTCAAAGCAGGGCAGCTTCTGCACCAAGGCAAGTGGCTCACCCGGGGCCAAATTTAGCAGAAATTTCCTCATCTAATGGGGGACCTCAACGCAATGGAGACCATTGCTTCCTAAGGAGTTTGGATTGATCCATATAGATATCGGTGTCCACCCACCTTTTCCAACTAGCTCAAAATATCTTTTTGACATTTTTGGCAATTTACTATTTTTAGTAGTTTTTACTTCTGGGGCCATTTTGAGGGCCTAAATGAAGGTTTTTCATCATTGAGCTCCTCAGTGATAGCCAAAAGCATTATTGAGCCCCCAAAATGAATCTCCTCCAAGATACCTTTCCAACGGGCTATCACATGCCTAAAATGGAGATCATATGCAAAAGTTACGACCCCGAGAAGTTGATGTACTAGCTTACCCAAACAGGGCCCACATGACTTTTGGCACTTCATCTCCTAGGGTTAGGTTTTTGGATGTCTAGGGTTTTTGGCATTCTTGCTTGTTGTAAAAAGGCCTTCAGAGCCTCATTGTAACCTTCTTCTTGCGAATTCACGTTTCCGTCACATCTCTTCTCAGAGATAAGCTGCCACCATTCCAGCAAGCTTGTTTCCGCTACATTTTACAGTTTCAACTTATTTCGTTATTGAATAGAAAACCAGTTTTACTGTATCTCTGTTATTTTGTGTTAAGCACCTATTAATAATCTGTATTCATTTCGTTCTACTCATAAAATCTGGATCATATAGTCAATCCGATCTAAAGAATGATGTGCCTTTTTATACCATCTCTACATGTCTTTACAAGTTTCCATCCCCATGAGATTATCCTCTTGAACATTGACTATGCATGTGGTGAAGATATTTCTTTCATTTGTGAATTGTGCATATGTTTCTCTGAAATCTTTCTCAGGAATACTACTTCCTGCATCAAATCCTAATAATACTTCGCTAGATGGTGTAGATGATCCAACTCCTTCTTTGTGGTTGCTAATTCCATTTCATCCATTTTTTCTCTATCCATCATTGCATCAATGATAGCCATTCCCGTCCTGATCAGCTCAGTTGTCTTAGCATTTTTTGTGTTGAGAAGCATTTCTTCTGTGGTGATTAGGAATGTGCTATCAAGCATGAGCCTCCTTTTATTTGTTGTCATTCTCAACACACCTTTCCTCTTTCTATCATAAGTGATTTCTTGTATGTCGATGACCTCTTCTACGAGATACATAATCTGTTGATCTCCCCAGGTCAGAGTGTTGCCTAGGCTCCATGTCATATATATGTGTTCTATGACCGGTTCTTGTAGTTCTTTAGTAGGGGGATATTATGTATTTCTTGGTGACTCAGACTCCTACTGGGGTTCGTCGGTTGATGGAGTCTTGACTTTATATGGGGAGAGGGGAAAAGGATCAACATTTACTGGAGGATCGACTATTGAGATGACGATTTTTGATCACTACGTTTCTTCTTCCTGTTCACCAGAGCCCAACTCCTCCTTGGAGTTGTCCATCTTATGCTGAATTTTCGATTGGTTGCGAAATTCAGTGTCCACCATGCTTCCATATTTGTCGTCGCCTTCTTGGGGAATTGAGGTCAAAGCTTTGAGAGTTAGAGAAGATGTTTCCTCTGGTTTTCCCTCCTCTGTGATTGGTACTGGGGTTATGAGTGAAATATATAAGCTTTCCTCATCGTCATATATGGTAATTAGGTCTATGAGGAAATTGGACATATATGTACCACTTGATGTTCTCGTTTCCCCCAATTGCATTGTAGCAACAACTAGTTGTTATAACCCTAAATTGCACCACACATGCTTACCTGGCATCAGGCCAACTCATATCCCTTCTTTGCCAAAAATCTGCTGAACAACTCTTTGAAAATCCTCTTGTGTCAAGGCCCATGTGCCCTAACCCATTACTGCACGCGTGTGCATGCTGGCTGACCCACTACAACCTGCGTGTACCTAACAAAGCATGAAAAAAGGAAAGTTGCTGATGAAATAAAAAGCAATGGGTCAGTTAACCGAAACTCCTGACCATGCATGGCCAAGGGTTCATCCAAAACCCTAGCTCCTTCTAGCATATAAAAGAAGGGGTAGGGGTACCATTTGGAGGAGGAAAAAATATAACAAAGAAACTCTGCCCATTTACGTAATGCATTGTCCCAACCCTTTAGCCGTTCCTCATGCCAAAGGAGATTTAACGCAAAGTAGTTGAAGGACATAAGAAGAGGAGCCCAGGATCAGGTTCAAGGAGCGGTGGTCGGTCTCAGCTTTGATTGTAAGTTGATTCATTTTCAGTAATAAAAAGAATACTTTTCTCGTCCCAATGCATGAATTGTCTATGGTTTGGTTAATTTATGCTTGATTTCTAACCCTTGAGTAGAGAAGTAGCATGCATGCATAGTTGTTGTTTGTCTTGAGTGTAGGTCATCTGTGGAAGGAGCAGCGCAAGCAAGTAATCGAAGAGCAACGGAGGATCTACATCGAACGCCGGTAACAAGGTTAGTGGTCCTTTTCCATGCATGTATTGTGAAAGAGGGGTTTAAGTCTTGGGTTGTAGGTAAAAAATTAATTTCTTTTCGGTCAAAATCTGCATGCAAGTCTGACCCTAGTTTGCTAGTCCGTAGGGTATTTTTCCCAACAATAGAATTGGCGACCATACTGGGGATCAAACCCATAATCTCTGTTATAACCCTAAATTACACCACACATGCTTACCTGGCATCAGGCCAACTCATATCGCTTCTTTGCCAAAACTTTGTTGAACAACTCTTTGAAAATCCTCTTGTGTCAAGGCCCACGCGCCCTAACCCATTACTGCACGCGTGTGCACGCTGGCTAACCCACTACAGCCTGCGTGTACCTAAAAAAGCACGAAAAAAGGAAAGTTGTCGAAGGAACAAAACGCTATGGGTTAGTTAACTGAAACTCCCAGCCATGCATGGCCGAGGGTTCGTCCAAAACCCTAGCTCGTTCTAGCCTATAAAAGAAGGGGTAGGGGTACCATTTGGAGGAGGAAAAAATATGGCGAAGAAACTCTGCCCATTTACGTAATCCATTGTCCCAACCCTTTAGCCTTTCCTCATGCCAAAGGAGATTTAATGCAAAGCAGTTGAAGTACATAAGAAGAGGAGCCCAGGATCAGGTTCAAGGACTGGTGGCCGATCTCAGCTTTGATTGTATGTTGATTCATTTTCAGTAATAAAAAGAATACTTTTCCCGTCCCAATGCATGAATTGTCTATGGTTTGGTTAATTTATGCTTGATTTCTAACCCTTGAGTAGAGAAGTAGCATGCATGCATAGTTGTTGTTTGTCTTGAGTGCAGGTCATTTGTGGAAGCAACAACTCAAGCAAGTAATTGAAGAGCAACGAAGGATCTACATCGAACGCCGGTAACAAGGTTAGTGGTCCTTTTCCATGCATATACTGTGAAAGAGGGGTTTAAGTCTTGGGTTGTAGGTAAAAAAGTAATTTCTTTTCGGTCAAAATCTTCATGCAAGTCTGACCCTAGTTTGCTAGTCTGTAGGGTAATTTTCCCAACAACAGAGTTGGCGACCATACTGGGGATAATACTCTTTAGGGTTTCTGGATTTATTTAAATTTTTTGGGTGGTTTAAAGAATAGGTTTTCTGTTTTTATTTGCCTATCTTTTTCTGTAAGGTCTGAGCTAGCAGGGAGCCTGGTTCTTCATACCAGTTTTCCCTGACTTTTGCTTGATGGTAGTTGTCGGGACACACAGAGGTACATGCAGTCTGCAGAAAGCCCACACGCATGTACCTGCGCCCTATCCTCTTACAAACCGCGTGTGAACGCTAGCTGTAGAGATAGCAGTAGCGTGTAGGAGTTTAGAGAAATTTATAGGCAGTCCACCTCTTCCCTGTCAGAATTATACATTCTCAGGGGGTTTTCTGGAATCCTGTCTGAGTCTTGCTAGTTCACAGTCCTATCTCAGATTGCTTTTTTGGCCTTGTTATTCCTTGCATTATTTTTATTTTCTATTAGAAAGAGCATCCAAACCTTCAAGGGACCCTGGTTATCAATACCAGAGGCCTCTTCCTAGTCTGGACTACCCGTTTTCATTTTTTTCTTAGAATTTAGACATACACGCGGCTTGAACAAGGTTAGCCCGCGTGTACATGCTTCCTGTTTAAGCTCAGCACGCGTTTGCACGCGTGCTATTTTAGTGATAGTAGCATGCTTGACATGCTACTTTTTGTTCAGGGTGGGGCAGTCATCCCCTCCTTTGATGAAGAGTATTCCTCTCAGGTGTTTGAGTCTAGGGTTGAACAGTCAGTAGGTTAGGTCATCTTACCCTTAGCCTGCTTTTTCTCAGTTGATAGTTGACATAAAATATAATATATATATATATTTTTTTTAATGGTTTTTAGACAAGTGTAAGAGTCTTTGTTTTCTTTATTTCCATTGTGTGTCTTTACTCTGATTCTTTGCGATCTGCGCTTTAATCCAGAATCTGTTTTTCTTGGTTTTGTGCTTGTCGGTATTTTCCCTTTGTTGCTTTACTAGCACTTAAATAAATAAAAAAAAAATTCTCTTTTCATTTTCTTCTTTGTTTGAAGAGGGTGTTTCTGCATCATTAGCTAGGGATAAGTCTTTTATTTTGTAAGTTTTTGCAGTGCATTTAGAGAATAAGTAGATCGTAGTCGAGCAAAATTCCTTTATGTTTGCTGTATAAAATCTTAGAAAAATTGAAAAGAAAAAGAAATCTTTCTTTGTGAAAAGTTGTTGAAATTTTGCATTTAGAAAAAGTCTTTTGTTTCCATCTTTTTTCATTCGTTTTTTCTTTCTTCTTTACACATCATCAGTTTCACCCTCATATCCCTTGACGTAAGAAAAAACCATAAAATCAACGCTAATTTAAAATCTATTAGACTTTTTGTTTGTAGGGTTCACAAACTAGTTCAGGACTAGGCCTTGGATTAGGTTGGAGAGGAAACTCTCCAAGGCCATTCAAAACCAAACATTAGAGTCTGCGATAGGGAGTTTCTAAGTCTAGTTTCATTTAAGTTATCTGAGACCCCCCTCTAACACAGGGGATAAACATGAGGTCACGTGTGGAAAGGTAGCGGAGATAACCCCTCCAAAGCTGGACCAATCGTAGTGGAGAACACATATCGATGGCTTGTTTTGGGATTCCGTCGTTTTCATTTGCCACGGGGCTTCATGGGTCTCGAATCTGTTCGAGGTCCTTTGTTTTCTTCCAGACCATTTTCTCTCAATACCCTTGACAGGTTTTGGGCTTGATACCCTTCTCATTGTGGTCTACCCGACTTTCGACTGTACCTTCCTGGTGACTGTTCGCGTGCTGGCAACCTAGTTGCCAATCTTTTTAGGGACATACACGGGTGACTGAAGGGGTATACTGTGGTACCTAGGATAGACATCAGGCCATTCTTTACAGAGTATACCCAGAGGGTGCTTCCGTATTCGAGTTTCACTTGCACTGGTAAGTTGCTCTAGTGTTGGTTGTTGTAACTGTTCTTCCAAATAGTTTAGTGATTGCTTGTCTTATCTCTTAGGGGCTTCTTTTTAGTGTGTGTTACTTTTTGAACATTTTGAATACCTTAGCATGTCTTGGATCTTCTCACACAGTGGAGGATCCCGAGCTCCGCCGGTCACGAAGGCTTCTAGGCCTGCCATCGGTTACACTGGAGCCACCCCCGCCACCATTAAGGCGGAAGCTAGACCAACAAGGGTCTTTCGAAGCGACTGGGTTACAAACCTTTGTGCCCGAACAACTCCTTGAGGAATCAACCGCCAATATTGGCTCAGTTGAAACCCCAAACACAGATTTCTTGGCACCGTTTATTGTACTGATCCAATTTCATGAACGCCAGTTAGTGCCTCATACAGCTATGTAAACAAACACTATTACTTCTTCTGGGAATTCTTCCATTCCCACCATAGTTGCTACCATAGGAGAATCATATCCTAACTTACCATTGTCAGTCTGAGCCACCATGGTCTCGAATGTAACTACATCACACAGTGGACTGAACCCGTCTATGGAGGCGGCCACAACCCCCTTCACACCTAGTGCGACATGCCCTCTGTTTTTATACGGTATGCCTAGTTCGGGTACCAGTCCTACACTAACCTACTCCACTTTACAGACTTTGGGTCTGGGGGCAGGGAGCTCTAATGCTCCTCTACAAGGTCAACTTGGGGGCACTCCTATCCCTTTTAACCCTTTTCCTTACACATAAGGTCATATACCTCCTTCGTCCCCTTCACTTGGTGGTCCGCATCAGCAGTCCGCTGGGCAACCTACACACACTAGTTTATTTGGAACAAGGAGTCAAGGAACACCTGCGCACAGTACGCTGATAGGTTCGACACTGTTTGTTTGGAATGGGACGTTTGGTAACAACACTTTCTCATCAACCGCTTTCCTGTCTGGGGACAATCCCATTTTTGGACAGTCTACTCCTGCACAGGGGGCACATATAACAGGACCTTGGAACTTAGGACAAAGATCCATTCCCTCTGGAATGTTGTTCTGGGGTAATTCTTTCCACAGTCAATGGAACCTTGGACATACCACCATGCCTCTCCCATCGGGACCGGCATGGGGTAATCCTTCCCAAAGTCCTTAAAACACGATGCATGCCCAACACCCTATGTCCTTTATGGGAAATCAGCCAATGATGTCTCCATAGATGAAAAATCCTTACACTGGTCAGGGCCATGGTTTCTACTAGAATCTGGGCCAGCAGCCAAACTTTTCTTGGCAACTTGGTGCCAGTCAAACCCCATGACTCTTTTTCCCAGGTTATCAACAACAACCCAAACTACTATTCCTGGTGACGTTACACTTTCCATATTTGACAAGGTTGTTAAATGATCCTATTTATCACAATCCACGTTGTCCTCCTATGCCAACGAAGTTGCCTTCAGACATTCCAAAGTTCGAGGCCAAGCCTAATGAAGATCCAGGTGATCAGGTGACTACCTTCCATCTTTGGTGTTCATCCAACTCATTGAAATATGACTCCGTATAGTTGCGATTGTTTCAACATACTCTTATCGGGAGTGCCGCGAAATGGTACATCGAGCTTGACCACTCAAGATACTCTTCTTTTGGTGAACTGGCGATGGCCTTCCTTAACCATTTCCAGTTACCTGTGAGATACGATGCTGGCACAGAGCTACTCGCCAATTTCGAACAGACAACAGTGGACCATATCTCTGATCATATATGAGAATGGAGACACCAGAAGAGTCTAATCAAAGTACCCGTCCCACCAACATTCCTGCTTGAGTGGTTCCTTAAGTCTTTGGTCCCTCAGTTATCCAAAGACGTCGCGACTTCTAGAGATTTCTCCGAAGAAGATGCTATCGTGAGGGCTCAATAGTTTAAGCTCATCTATTCTCAGTCTGGTTTATTATACAACATCTTGGCAGATGCACCACGTTCGATACTCGATAAAACTAGACAGAGAGCTGGACCACATGCTGATGGTATTGTTGGTTCAACACAAACCAAGCCCGCTGAGCAATTGAGAAAACAATTGCAACAGTTATCTATGCAACACACAATGACCAACCAAACTACTTCTTTGGCCGCTCCCTCTACCCAAACGTCGGAAGTACACTCTATGCAGTCGACTAACCCAAAGGCTCCCTAGCAGCCCGAAGGGAAGAAAAAACAATGAAAGAAGGGTAAGGGGGATAAAAAACCCACTGATAATGCTGGTGGGGACAACACGGAAAAACGAAAGGTGAGGTATCCGTGCAACTTGTGCGCAGAAGAACACCCGACCCATCTTTGTCCTAGACTTGCAGAGGCCCAAATGTTTGTCACACAGCAACAACAGGTAGTGTTGACTAATCCCTTTCAACATGGGAAACATTTAACTCAAGCCTCTACAAGCATAGAAGGGGGCAGCCAAGAAACCTGCCCTCCTCCAAACAATCCCTCATCTGTGAATGTATACATGGTTAGGGGTGATGCTTTCATAACGACTAGAGCGCATGACTATAGTAAACAAAGCGCTTCTGAGAAGGTTAAAGAGGCTGATCTACCATATCTTCCTCTATAGATCGAGAAGAGGTTGGGAGAAACAATGACATGCATTCCAAAGGGTGCATTTAAAAAAGATTCTCACAACCCAAACGCAAGGGCCACCCAGAATTACTCTGTGGTGGAGGATTTATCACAAACCCCTTGTGCGATGTCTGCTTTGGAGGTCCTCCAAAGCTGCCCTGCTCAGAGGAAAGCCTTGTTGACTACTTTGGGCTCTACTGAGACTTGTAATCTGGGTACCATCATGTTAGATACTACTAACTTAAAACCTCGTTTGCCTTACCACGTAGCGTTTCAGATAGTAGTGGCTCATCCCATGAAAACTTTTACATGGAATATATTCCGCATGGTGGTCGACGAGGGTGCCTCGACATGCGTTATGTCGTTAGCATGTTGGAAGGCCATTGGCCAGCCCGCTTTGTCTCCATCACCTACTCTCCTCATTGCTTTCGACGATCATTCTTTTCGACCACATGGCATCGTTCCTTCTTTCCTTGTGTAGGTAGGAGGGAAAACCATGTGTGTCGAAGTAGAGGTAGTCGATGCTCCCCTCGACTATAACCTCTTGTTAGGATGGAGTTGGACTTATGCTATGCAAGCTATGGTTGCTATAGTTTTCTGAGTCTTGTTGTTTCCACACGAGGGTCGGATAGTGACCATTGATCAACTATCTTTCTCCAGACCTGACCCAGCTTTGGGGACATCCACGGTCCCCATGATTGATAATCCTCAACCAGGTGTCGTTAACGTAGGAGTTGGTTTGTGCTATCCTTGATGGGTACCTTCGATTACCGACCTCCTCATGACGATGTCAAATTTATATCTAATCACCATAAGGTTGAGATTTTTCAAGTTTCGTTGTTCTGCATGACTTACTTTGAGGATCCTTGGATTCTTCCTTCCCCATCAGCCACAATGGATGATACAGGGCACTTAGGCATGTCCATGCCCTTGTCGGCCATTGAAGTAGCGTACTCTTTAGTCTAGCAAGCTTCAACTAACCTTGATCCGACTTCCGCACATGAGTTAGATCCACTTCTAGAGCCTATTTGGGCTCAAGGTTCTCTTGCTAACGTCGATTCGTTAGGCTTAGTCTTGTCTTCTGACGAAGCAATAATCGAAGCAATGACTAGTCCGGACAAACCTTGGGAATATCTTCATCACAGATCATATTTTCTCCCAGATTTAAGCCAGATCGAAGTAGGAGAATTCACCATTACCATGATGGGAGATTAGTCATGTCCTATTAATCTCTTAGCTACGCAGGAAATTTATGCTGAGGGAAATATGACGACTATCGCTGAAACTATACCCATCAACATCTCTTGAAACCATGGCATTGTGGAGAATGTCTTCATCAGAGCGGATTTCTCCCCCGAAGAAATTCAAGTTTACACAGATCTTTTCAAAGAATTCCACAAAGTTTTTTCCTGCTCCCCCAAGGAGATGTCAGGCGTTGACCCACAAAGAGTCTATCATGAGCTAAATTTGTTGTTTTTCAAGCTCACTTTGAGATCTGAAAGAAACATCTGGTGAGATTGCATTTATGCTTTTCGATCTCGTTCGGATTAACTGAGAAAAGTAACCATTATGGAGTCTTCTTTAAGCCCTTTTTAGACTCCTTAAAGATGAAAAGATTGTCGAGTGACCTTGTTTCTTCACACTCGTTAAATTGGTCCAGAAGAACATTCCTTAAATGGGTCTCATTTTAAGCCCTTTTCAGACCCTCTAAACATGAAAAGATTGCCAAGCGATCTTGTGGCCTTTCATGCTCGTTAAACTGAAATTTGAAGTCACAGCTGTCCAACGGTAGTTTACCCATTTTTCGATCCGGATGGTCAACTGTACGAACAAAGGTATACTCTATCGAATTTCCATTCTTTAGAAGAGTACTCTCAAGTATAATTTTATTTCTTTTTCGGGCTTGAGGGACTAAACTTATGAAAAAGAAACTCCCATGGAGTCCATAGTTAAGCTCTTTTCAGACTCCCTAAAATTGAAAAGATCGCCAAGTGACCTTATTCTTTCACACTCGTTAAATTGGTCCAGAAGAATATTCCTGGCAGAGTCCATAGTTAAGCTTTTTTCAGACTCCTTAAAAGTGAAAAAATAGCCGATTGATATGGTCCTTGTCACACTCGTTGAAATGGTTTTGAATTGATGTCTAATCGATGCTAGTTTATCCCTTTTTCGAACTGACTAGACTATTGTCGAAAAAGGTACCCCAACGGAGTCTCCTTTTATGCTTTTTCAGACTCTCTAAATATGAAAAACCACCGAGCTTACCTTCTCTAGGCTTGTTAAACTTACATCGAAGGACCTTACCATTGTGTGTTCTATCAACCGCATTTGCATACCTTATCCACCAGCCTTGTGACAGTTTTCTTCCGCGTCTTAACACCTTTGGCCACCGGAGGATTTTTCCCGAGTATCATTTTACCAGAACATCAGTCTTGTCCTTGTGCCTTGAGCTTGTATGTTTGCAGTACTCCTTCCTCCATTGTAATGTAATATTCCTTTATTCTTTTTCAAAAATTATCAAAAAGAACAAAAAAATCAAATACACCCCAAAAAGAGGATGGGAAAAGTATTTTCTTTATTGGCAGCCTAATGAGTCGCCCTTGGATAAAGCACATCTGTCCGTTTGATCATCAGACTATGGAATATAGTATGACCTTAGGAAGATTTTCTCGCTATGTAGAGTTGTGTCCTCCACCATTTGGTTACTCTTTCAAACATATGGAGAGTTAGCATTGCCTCCTGCTTCGTAGACTTATGATTAACATATATGTTGCCTGAGTCTTATCACTTGTCATGCTATTATCCAAGGGAAGATTGTCACTAAGCCCGAGTTGGCCCCTCTGCAATATGTCTCTTGTCCGCATACCTGGCCATCCTGAATGCCCACTCAAGTATTTGTTCGAAATCACTGAAGCCTTCAGTTCGATCATCAAGATTATCAAGTCCATAACCGACGAGCCGTCGAAGACCTCTGGGTAGTACAGTTGTACAGTCATATTACACTCCTACCCGAGTTTTAGAATAATTTGAAGTTGTTTCTCGAGCTCTGAAGTATAGCCATCAGGCCGAATCAACTTCTGGAAGATGGGTACTCTATATGTATATCTTTCTGATTTCGAGATGTAGCTCCACTGTGTATTATTCATGGCTACTCTTTATAGTTATTTGACATGGATCTACAGTGTATTTGATTGGTAGCCATGGTTCTATTTTATCCCGAGCATGGGTATGCTCGCCTCGGTGAGACATTTGTTATTTTGCAGACGACACCTCCTGGTTCCTGATCCTTGGGCTCAATTGTTCGGCACATCAGTAAAGATTGGTATTGTATTTTGGCCATCAGATGCTCTTCTGACCTCACACATTAGGGGGCATCTGTTATAACCCTAAATTGAACCACACATGCTTACCTGGCATCAGGCCAACTCATATCCCTTCTTTTTCAAAACTCTGCTGAACAACTCTTTGAAAATCCTCTTGTGTCCAGGCCCATGCGCCCTAACCCATTACTGCATGCGTGTGCATGCTGGCTGACCCACTACAACCCATGTGTACCTAACAAATCACAAAAAAAGGAAAGTTGCCGATGGAACAAAAAGCTATGGGTTAGTTAACTGAAACTCCCAGCCATGCATGGCCAAGGGTTCGTCCAAAACCCTAGCTCCTTCTAGCCTATAAAAGAAGGGGTAGGGGTACCATTTGTAGGAGGAAAAAATATAGCGAAGAAACTCTGCCCATTTACGTAATCCATTGTCCCAAACCTTTAGCCTTTCCTCATGCCAAAGGAGATTTAATGCAAAGCAGTTGAAGGACATAAGAAGAGGATCCCAAGATCAGGTTCAAGGAGCGGTGGCCAGTCTCAGCTTTGATTGTAAGTTGATTCATTTTCAGTAATAAAAAGAATACTTTTCCCATCCCAATGAATGAATTGTCTATGGTTTGGTTAATTTATGCTTGATTTCTAACCCTTGAGTAGAGAAGTAGCATGCATGCATAGTTGTTGTTTGTCTCGAGTGCAGGTCATCTGTGGAAGGAGCAGTGCAAGCAAGTAATTGAAGAGCAATAAAGGATCTACATCGAACGTCGGTTACAAGGTTAGTGGTCCTTTTCCATGCATGTACTGTGAAAGAGGGGTTTAAGTCTTGGGTTGTAGGTAAGAAAGTAATTTCTTTTCGGTCAAAATCTGCATGCAAGTCTGACCCTAGTTTGCTAGTCCATAGGGTATTTTTCCCAACAACACTAGTGACCTTGTCTGTTGTGTCATAATTCTTGGGTTTTCTGGATGAGCGGTCTCCTCTAGTGGAATTGTCTCTGAGCCATTTATCTCTTCTCTAAGATTGATTGTGTTGATCGGGATGACCCTTAAGGGTTCTGTCAAAAGGTCAAGCGGGGGGTCATTTTCAAACCTTTATATGACTCTTTGGGCTTCTTTTAGCAACATCATCCCTCTCCTCTATGCCTCTGTGGCTTCTACTACTTGTTTTTCTTCCCTACCCTGAGGGATTCTTGAGTTGTTTGTTCTATAGTTTCCACCTCCTTATCCATTTTCATCGCTTTAAATATTGTCATATTGGGATTATCCTTTCCCTGGAGCACCTCCTCTGAGTCCTGAGCACCCTTTGTAAATATTTCATCTTCAAACTTATCGTGGGCATACGACCAATAGGTAGATACATGTGACGTATGCTGGGGTACTAGGACCTTTGGGTCATGTTTTTGAAATCATCCTGTGGGGAATATATACTCCAACTGGCTCAACCCCTCTTATTTTTCTTCTGCAGTATCTTTCACCATGTAAAACCCTACATGAAAGCCATGGGGTATGAATGCTCTCTTTTTGTCTTTTACCAGAGTGGCATTATAGCCTTGTAGAATGGTTTGATAACATATTTCTCCCACAATGAGATGGTCCGGGACATGAGTGGGGAGTAAATGTGGAGCGCTTGTGGACCCAAACACTTTGATGTAGGTGGTGGCTTCTTCCAAGTACCAGTGGCCTACTTTTGAAATCATTTTCTTAGCTGCTGCCATAATCCTTGGGAATTCTTTCTTAAAAAGAATGAAATAGAATCGAGATATAAATTCATCACAAATGAGGGCATAAGATCTCTTGTACTTATTCTCCCAATTTTTTTTGAAATAGACATGCATGGGTAGCTCAACAACATGCCAGCTCATATTCATGCCTGTGAAGATGTTCCTTGTGCATATCACGTCCAGTAAGTATGATGCCATGTGGAAAGTTGGCGTTTATAAATCCTTTGGCGTCTGGGATTTATGTATGTTGGTGCTCAGTTGTTTCAAAATGATCGCTCCCAAGTTGAAGCTGCTACCGGAGATTGCCACAGTGTATGATAGGGGCATCCAAGCTTTCGAAAACTTGGCGCAATCCCTTTCCCCATATAATCAACATATCAGAGCCATAAGATACATATATGGCTCTTTAAGATTGGTCGTAACGTACCAACAATTTCTCCTGTTTGTAAAATTCGTATCCTCTTTCCACCATGAGGCCATCAACCTATTGGTGTCATGGAACTCATAGAATTTTACCATAAAATTGGTATTTAATGTTTCCTCCGAGTCTCTGAGTTTGTAGTATTTCTGGACCTATATTGGGAAAAAAACCCCAACACATCTGCCATTGTCATCATTTACCACGCATTTTGTCGTATCCATGTGGTCGATAACCACCCCAGTGTTTCAATGCAAGGAAAGACCGGGGTTCAATAGGCTACCATGTGCAGTAAGGATCGTTGAATTTTCAGGAATACTTGGTCATCCAACATTCTAACATCCCGGTTACTGTGTTGTATAAACTCAGGGTAATATTCTCGGTTGATTTTTTTAAACAAATCTCCTCATTTTGGGAGAACCACTCTTGATCCAGTACTTGCCTCTGTGTCGTTGAATGAAGGAGGCTGGGAAAATTCATTTTTGGTAGACGTTCGGATGACTAGATCCACTTTAGTGGAAAAATCAAGTTGTCTAGCAACGCTGGGAGGAGTTCCTTCATCGACCTCTGATTCTTTCAGTTTTGGTTCTCTCGACAAGCACCTAGTCGTTGGCTTCCTTGGATGCATTTTCCTACACAAAGAATAGAATGAGATATCGACTTGTAGAAATGATACTGAAAAATAAATAATTGCGATTGTTGAAATGATACAGATAGATCATACCTCTCCTTTGCATAATCTTAACCTGGTTTAGAATTCTGAAAATCGACTATGAGCTCTTGAAACGCTTTCTCAGTCCTTTGACTGCTCTGGCAATGGAAGAATTGGGTACTAAATGTTGCGTTCGAATTTGTCTTTATAATTTAAACATGGAGCATACTTACCTTTTCACGTTAGTTCTTGAATTCAGGACGTAAATCCAGTCTGCACAGTCCATCACCAAGATATGAATCATGCTCAGGATTAAATGAAATCGTAGGTTCGCGGTGCAGGACCGGGGTACTATGTAGTTCATTAGCAGTTTCAAACTCCTATTATTTGGTCAGTGTGCGGGTTAGTAACATGTTTTAATCAATGCATTGATTGGCCTATTAAACAGAAAAATACGATCTTATTTTTCTCTGAATATGTCCCATCCTACCGTCGATGTCCTATTAGTCCACCGGTTTAAACAAGTGGATCGACATCGACGATTTTCTTAGACAACGTTCGTTAATACCTCTTTTAGTGAAAGATACGATGTTGACCTGGACTATCATACAATGATGACATGGAAATACTGATTTGGAAGGGTGATCATGACACATGGAATTTGATTTTGGCTCCTCCATTAAAATTTTCTTTGGAATCAGGGATTTTCTTTAGATACGTCTCTAGGAACCTCAGACTATCCTACCGATGCTAACGACATGTCAAGGATCGACGATCGACGAGTCTCTATGTTTATTACTTCGTGATTTCATCCCTCGAAGTTCGCTGATGTCGAAAACATATTACCGATCGACGTTGGGCGTTGTGTCGAAGTAAAAATTGTCATAGTTTAAGGTTTTCTTCAGATATCACCGACCTCGAATGTATCGACGATCGACGATCATTCGTTAGGTGTGTCAATGCTAAAATTTTCCTTTTCGTACTTTCCTGATGTCGACGATACATCGACGATCGGTGATTGATGCTTTTCATTGTTGTATGGTTGATTTTACTACGCAGATCATGCTGATGCCGATAATAGGTGCACGACTCAAAATTTTAGTTGTGTATACTTAGTTAAAAAAGAAAAAACCATGTCTACTTTTTAGAAGAGAATTCAGTCTATTCAAAAAATCCAAACCAGTCTGAATGTGATCGATGATAAAACAAAGGAACAAAAAACTTATTGATCCCCACACAGCTGACTCAATTCAGAAAGAGAAACAAAAACAAAGTGGTACACAAAAGAGAAAATTTTTACAAAAATTTTAGGGTGTGTTGAGTGCTCAACAAATGGTGATCCTCTGGGTGAAAACATAATCTCTAATCCTTTCTCAACTAGCTTGTGTAGAGGTTAGTTGAGAAACAATCTGGCTTTGCATTCAATGGAGTATTTCCTATTAATACGTACACAACTTCCAGGGTTCATGAATCTGGATCCACCTATGGGTTTCATCCCTTTTTCCACCTTCATTCCTCTTGACCATGACCCACGCCCTTCTTTGACAAGAGATGGGTAAGGAATCCACTGGCTTGAGGCCATTTTTAGTTATTATTATTCCCTCGCTATGGTGTTTCTCTACTGCCAATGAGTGTCCATAGCCTCGACGAAGTCACTCTGACATCATAGACCTTTCTTTGCTGCTAGCGAGCGTCGATATCCCCAACAGAGTTATCTGCATACTGTCTTAGACTTTACACTCCTTTTAATATAGATCATTTTCTTTTGGTAGAAATGCCACAAGTGAGTCGAAGAGGAGGATGTCTACTATTTGCAAGGTGAGCTGTTAAGGTGAAACCCTTCCTAGCTCTATCTAGAGGTACATGTGATCCTTTCCAAATAGCCATATTTACCTTTGGGCTTTACCAGACCACCAAGAAAATATTTCATCACTTACCAAGGTATTATTCTTTGCAAAGACACGATATATATATCCTTTGAAAATTTGTATTTTCCCAACGTCTCTTATGTTGCACGTAGGTGTAATTTAGGAGCAGAGTCTGCTTCACCATATTTATTAAATTCAACCACTGCTTTACAGAACACAACTTAATTACAAGAAAATACCAAGCAAAAGAAAAAAAAAACAAAAATAAAGAGGAGTTTGCAATCGGCCTACCCTAAACCTACA
>ML795186.1:161052-173609 GCA_009831015.1 Picea engelmannii
CATTCATCGGGAGGGTGTCAGGTTCCCCCCTCATATTTTGAAATCGGTATGTCCTTGCCCCAATTTTCTCGGATACCTGGAAAGGTCCGAGCCAGAGATTTTGAAATTTCGAGTGTTTTCCTTTAGACTCGTTTTCTTCATCCCATTTCAAAACTAGGTACCCTACTTCAAAACTTTCTTCTTTGGACTTATGTTTGTCAAACCATATTTTAAATGTCTGCTGATGAGCAGTGAACTTAGCTTTAGATTTTTCTCTTTCTTCATCTAACATGAGAAGGGTATCAATCCTTTGTTGTAGAGCGGATGAGGGACGACCTCTTCATGCCTGGGTGAGCTGTAAAGATGGAAGATGCAATCTGTTTGGATGAATGGCTTCTTTCCAATATACCAGAAAGTACGAAGAGTTTCCTATGGCTTCTTTAGGTGTTACTCTATTGGCCTATAGGGCGTTATGAAGAGAATTATGCCAATTCCTCTGATTTTCAACAATCGTCTTTTTTATTATTCTTACTAGGTTTTTGTTAGTTGACTCTGCTACCCCATTCCCTCATGGATAATAGTTTACAAAGTATCTTATTATGATCCCTTTGTCAAGAGTGAATTCAGTCAAGCATATGGAAGAAAAGTAGGCAACATTGTCAAAAACGAGGATGGAGGGTAGTCCAAACCTCGTTATCTGTTGTTGTTCTAGAAATTGTATTACTACCTTTTCATTAATGTGCGTGAGAGGGATACCCTCTGTCCATCTTGTAAAATAGTCTATAGCAGTCAAGATGTATTTATGTTGTTTAGAAGAATTGGGAGTAATTTCTCCTATGACGTCTATTCCCCACTTCTTGAATGGTCTGGATATAGTCATCGGTTGGAGTGGAATGGTTTCTCTCTTTTCCCTATCGATGCTCACTTGACAAGATTTACATTTCTAGGAATATGCGTGAGTGTCCTTGAACAGAGTGGGCCAATAATAGCCATCCCTTAGTATTTTATGAGTCATGGTTTCTCCTGCAAAATTCCCACTCATTGGGTCGTCGTGGAGTTCTCTCAACACCTTTTATGCATCATCCTGTTTAATACATCTAAGTAGTACTCAATCATAGTTTATGCAGAAAAGAACAAAATTTATGAGGTGATATTGAGTGGATTTTAACCCGAGGGCTCTCCTTTCTCTAGGGTTTAGATTTTTAAGATAAGTGACGATAAGTCCCATGATGTAGGAGATAAAACAGGTTTCCATACCAGGATTCTCTCTTGGGAGGTACGTATAGGGCTTCGTTGTACCATAATGATAGCTCATTTTCCCAACCGGGGTCTTCTGCTTTAATCATATCTTGGGCCTCAACAACTAGTTTACACAATCCTTGTCCTTTGACCATTTTGGCAGCTTTTATGTCTAGATCAAATTCCTAAATGACTTCCATCCAATTTCTCCTCCTTTCTCCCATTTTCCGTTGGGTGAATAAAGATATGACTGTGGGGTGAGGGACTATGACTTTGGTGTGATTCCTCAGGATATAAGCTCTGAAATGATTGACTGATTTATATACTGCGTAAGCTTGTTTGTCTATAGCAGGGTGGTTTAATTCAGATCCTTGGAGATTGGTGCTCATAAAGGATATTGGTGCCTAATTGTTTTGATCATCCTTTTGGGAAAGTATTGCAACCAAGGATTGGTTAGAAGCAAAGGTATAAAGGGAAAAATCCTTTCTAAAGTCATGGCTTCCCAACACTGGTGCTTGGGATATTGCATTCTTGATGCTATTAAAATCTCCTCTCCTTTCTTCATCCCATTTAAACTTTGCATCCTTGAGAATAATTTTTTGTAAAGGTTTAACAGTTTCAATGAAGTCAGAAGTAAACTTTCTCACAAAATTGATCTTCCCGAAAAAAGATTACATGGTCCTTTTATTGTGAGGCAAAGGAAGTTGAGCTATTGCTTTTATCCGCTCAACGTCGATGCTTATTCCTCCTTCAGATATGATGTGACCTAATAAATTTCCTTACTCTACACCAAATATGGTTTTCTTGGGGTTCAAAGATATTCCTTATTTCCTACACCTTTCAAAAATCTGAGTCAAATGTCGAATGTGGTCTTCCTTGTTTTTTGAGTATATTGTTACATCATCTAAATAGACTACCACACACTTGTTAATCAATCCACTAAAAGCTATGTCCATGGCCCTCTGGAAGGCTTCTCCTCCGTTAATAAACCCAAAGGGCATGTGTTTATAAGCAAAGGTTCCCCACTTGGTTCGGAAGGTATTTTTTAATCTATCATCTTCTGAAACCAAGACCTGGTTATACCTCGAGAAATTGTCTAGGAGGGAAAAAATTTCAGAGTCGGATACTGTTTGTAGGAGTTGTTTGATGGGTGGGACTGGGTAGTTATCTTTTATTTATGCTATGTTAAGGTTTCTGAAATCCACACACAAGAGGATCTCCCCGTATTTCTTCCTAGCAAACACCAAATTCACTACCCAAGCAGAGTGTCTAACCTAAAAAATAATCTTGGCATCTAACAATTTCTTCAACTCTTGATACATCAAAGGTTTAGAGAGGGGTGATACTTCCTAAGTTTTTGTTGGAAGGGTTTTACTCCAGATTTTAATGGGATTGTGTGCTGAATAATGAGAGTGTCATAAGTTTTTAATTCTTGGTAGGACCATGCAAATACATTTTGATATTCTTTAAAAAGTTTGAGATAAAATTTCCTGTCCTCTTTGGACACTGTTTTACCTAGATTTACATTCTTGGGGTTTTCATGGGTTCCTAGGTTTATAGTCTCTTATATAGGACATGAGCTCCCTATTTTTGCATTCTTTGACCCTATAAATCTTTCCCTTAGGTCAAAAAGGATCTCCAAATTGGCCACCCCTTCCGGTATCGTGTGAAACTTTGGTTTATTATTAGAGTGATATGTTCCCTTCTTTTATTCGTGGAAGTCTGATTCTATGAGTAGTTCTTGGAATATTTCATCATCAATGGCCAAATCCTTAAAATTCTCCTTGTTAGTTAGGAAATCTACAATCTGTTCATCTCCTTCAAAGACTTTCCAGTTAGAAATGTTAATAGGCACCGACAACTTGTAGAGCAGTTCCACTATGAAGCTATAGGCTTCATAATATTCTAAAGGAGATAATATCGAGGCTATGGTAGCTAAGGAACCAACAAGAGTATTTTTTTCCCTGGGAATAACAGTAATGTTGAAGGCCTCAAAATTGTCTATTAGATTGTGTACCTCTTTCTGGTAATTACTCAAGTGAAATGAATTGCAATGGATAGTTTTTTTCACTTGCCTAACAATAATTTGAGAGTCTCCAAAAATTTTCAATTCCTTAATGTTTAAGCCTATGGCTCTATTCAGTCCATGAACTAAAGCTTCACATTCAACAATGTTATTGGTTCATTCAAATTCTAATCTGCAGGATAAGAAGTTCTGCTTTCCCTTTGGGTCAATGAGAACACATCTTGCTCTCGACCCTTCTTGTGATTTAGACCCATCAAAATACAACGTCCAAACTTGTAAGAAGAATTTAGTAACTTCTTCATGCTTACTTATTTTCTCACCTTCATATTCCTTGTCTGTTGCTCCCAACATAAGATTCTTTCTTCTGCAACTGCTAGTAGATTTACTTGAAATGTCATTTCAGATTTTTGAGTGGGAGGTATATCCGATGAGAGAGGGGAGAAATTGTCGAAATTAGAGTCACAGGAATAGTTTCCTAACACAGGGAAATATGTCAATGAGGGTTCGTTGAGATCTTCGAAATCGGTAACAGTGTGTTTGAGATATATTTCCATATCGATCCTAATCATTTTTGTATGTCCTTTTAATGGAAACCAAAGGTGAGCCCATTCCATACTAAATTATCCATTTAATTTCTTGGACCAATATCAGCTAAGTAACAATCCATAGGCCTCTGGGATGTCTACTACGATTATGTCAATCACTTGAACAAATTTTGGGTGTGTAGCCATTCTGATCATGACATATTTAAGTTCCCCATTAACCTTCACCTTATTCCTATATAGTTGTATAGCATGTTTATCACTTTTGAGCAGTGTTGCGTTCAATTTCTTGTAGACTGACAATGGCATGATGTTGGAGGATTCCCCTGAATCAACTAGGCAATGATGCATGTTTCTATTAAATACTTCAAACATTAAAAGGAAAGGAGGAGAAAAAGGATTTCCTCTTTTTTCTAATGAGAAAGAATTCACACTCGGTTTATTCTTTAAATCTGTGGGGAATGGGACATCACCTAGGTCGGTGCTTTTCATAGGGGCTTCTATTGATTTTAAGGCCTATAACATAAAATCCTTTTGTTGGGGAATCCTACACATGTCCATGACAAACACATTGGCCTTCATATTCTTCAAGTTCTCCACTACATTATAGTCTATCTTAGGGGCTTCCTGTGTGTGTATGTTAGCAGGATTCTTTTGAGAAGAAAATAGGGATTTTGGATGATCGACCGCTTGATTCCCTCTAGATAACTGAGTAGTGGTGGGATTAGTTTGGATTGATTGAATTCTACCTCAGGTCTGCAAAATAGGACTTCATTGAGAGGTTATTTCACTTCAGCGACGTCGTTGAAAGGCATCAGGTGGTTGGAATCCCATAACAACATGGTCATCTCTTCCAGTGGCTCATGACTTTCCTGATCAATGGTGTTTATTTCCAAGCCACTGGGTTGTTTGGTTAGGGAGAATTCATCTAGGAATCAGTTAGCCATTAAATTCATAGCATGCACCCATTGAGGGCAGTCCCTTTCTAAATGATTCTCTTGGTGGTACGTGCAAAAAGAGTCAAATGCTATAGTTTCTAAGTCAATGTTTAGGTTAGCTGGGGGAGGTTTTATAGCTTTGAAAGGTGGATTTGTTTTAAAAAAGGGTTTATAAGGTCTCTGGTTTTGGTTTCTCTCCCCAACACTCCTTTTCATATCTATGATCTCATTGGACATTTTTTTGATCATCCACTATAGGTTTTCTATATCTCCTCCTTGTTTATCAGGACCTAGTTCTATTTGTTTTACTGGGGGTCTTGTTAACAAAAGTACTCTCTTAGGTAGAGGTTGGGTTTATTTTTTCATCAGTGAGATTTGATCTTTTTTTCATCCTTTCATTTGGACTTCAATCATTTTATCTTCCTCGAAATTTTCGGCTAAGTTATGTTTGGTAGCCCTTTTTACGAACATGGAGATGGAAGCAGGGAGAGCGTTAGCGTATACCTCAATCTGCAACTCCTGGGTAGGTTTAGCTTCAGGTTGAAATTTGTTCAGGATAGTGGTAAATCATTGGTTGAAATCTTTAACTTTCTCTTTTGGAATCATGGTGGTGGAGAAAAGTTCATCCATTAAAGATCTTGTGGTGGTTTCTTCTAGAAATTTGTCTAAGAAATCTTTTTGAAACTTCGTCCAACTAGTTATGGATCCAAATGGCAAGTTAAAATACCAAGTCGAGGCTAAATTCTTAAAGGTATAGGGAAAGAGTGTACACACTACATCATCATGTTGTACGTTCATCAATATTATAGTTAATATGAACTTCTTGATATGGTCCTCAGGAAATCTGAAGGTTTCGGGATCAAATTTGGGGACTAATTATTCTGGATGTCGGGGAGGTTATGCACCCATCCTGGGATTTCCAGAGCATATCTAGCCAACCATGGTTGATTATATTGAGGTTGATTTCCCATTTCTTCATTGTTTTCGTTACTATCCTCCATGTCTTCTGATTCAGAAGTTGAGCGATTCAAGTTAGACCCTTCCTCGTCATATTCAAAATTGCTAGGTTCATAGTAATTATTGGATGGTGTTTCAGGGATCAGATTAAGGGGTTGTTCTATCTCAATGAGGGAAAAATCTATCAGGTCTTCTACCATGTGAACAAAAACCTGGTCAGGGGTGTCAACAACTGTTCTTCTTACTTGTTTTCTGTGAGGAAGTAAAGGAGATAAATGTAACGCTCCAATTTGTTGGGCATAAGCTCCGGTAATTCTTTTGAAATCATTCAACTCCTCATGGGGGAGAGTGTAAGGTATTTGAAGGAATAAGTGCTATACTTCCTCATGCTGAGGTGAGTTACTCATTTCGGGAGTACTCTTTGTATGTGGGTTGTCTTGAGAATGACTATCCATTCATGTGGGATGTTTTGAATCTACAAGCTATGCAAGGTATATTATCATAAATATTGCTAGCCATTCATTCGTTCAGGCCCTCCTTGGGCCAATTTTGTTGATGGGTCAGAAATCCTTTAACTCAACAGTAGGAACCAAACTCGCTTAAGAGGCCCAATTAGACTTGTAATCATTTGATGAGTGGAATGGTTCTCCAGATCTTTGATCCCACTGATTTATCGATGGGATTTATGGGTAACTAACAAGTGTATCTTTCTATGAAATTTTTTTCCTTCAGGTTAAGCATTTCTCTTTTTGTATTTTTGTACTCTTGAATAATCTAGGTAAAATAAATATGATGGCATAGTCCAACTAATAAAGGGAAATTACTAAAGGCTGAAGAATGTTGAGCTTAGGATAACCCTTATACCTCAACATGCAGACAACAATAATCATACCTATTTCAATCTTATCAATAATACTTTTACTTGTGGAACTTCATCATTGACTGAGATAACAATTGTAGAAAGGAAAACATATACGTAACAAAGATGAGTGTACAAAAAATAGTTCTCTTAGCTCTATTATCAATCACATATAAATAGATTGATTTCTTTTCATGATCTAGAACAAAAGAACTATTATAATATTGAAAGATAACTTAACAATAGATACAACTACTCTTACTCAATACAACAACACTATCAAAATCGAAGACATAAACAATCCCTCCTCGATCCAATGAAGTTGATGCTTTAGATGAAAAAATTGTCTTTGGTTCTAAACATAACTTCTTAATTAAAGTTGCACAAAAATAATTCTTTTACAATTCTAAAAGAAAAGGTCTATCCCAAAACCATCGACCTTCTGCATGAGGTCGATCTCCCTATTTATAAAGGATCACTAAGCTAAAAATAATTTATAAAAGTTGTGTTAAGAAAACAAAAATGACACGTGTCAGACTTTGTCTCCTTGTTCTCTTGAGATCATTTGATTTTTTACTGTAGTGGATGATTTCTCTCATACTGCACCCACTTGAAGAAAATGTCTCTGCATGTGTTTGCATAGGGAAACCTATGTTGATCCATCGATGTGGAGAAGTCTTCATTTATCTCCATTGCTCATTCTCTATACTTGATGAGTTTGACACTTAAGCACTCTAGAACTGCGAGGGCTTTGATTGGGTGTTCCACAAACTTCTTTAATTGACCTGGAGTCATACTTGAAATCTGTGAGATCTCTGCCTCCCATGTCGAGTCTTTCTCTGCATGATGGTTGACCATGTCATGCAAATCAACAAAATTTTCTAGTGGGATGAATTCTGGTAGGTCAATGTTTTCCATCTCTCAATTGATATTCTCCCAAATTTTCTCGCACTCTATCCACCTTTCATGTATCTTGCGTTGAGGTTCCTGGACCATGCTCACCCAATATTCAACTTCCTTCCCAATTCAGGAGATGGTGCTATCCATCAGTACTCGGATGTCATGATCTTACGAGTCTTGACCCTTCTGTACCACATTGATATAGTCAATCCGCTCTAAGGCCTGATGTGCCTTTTCATACCATGTCTACACATCTTTACAAGTTTCCAGCCCCATGAGAGTATCCTCTTGAAAATCATCTATGCATGTGGTGAAGAGATTTATTTCGTTTGTGAATTGTGCATATTTTTCTCTGAACTCACTCCTATGGAATACTACTGCCTGTGTCGAATCCTGATGATACTTCGCTAGATGGAGAAGATGATCTAGCTCCTTCTTTGTGGCTGCTAATTCCTTTTCATCCCCTTTTTCTCTGTCCAATGTTGCATCAGTGATATCCATTCCCACCCCGATCAACTCAATTGTCTTAGTATTTTCTATGTTAAGAAGCGTTTCTTTTGTGGTTATTAGGAGTGTGATATCAAGCGTGAGACTCCTTTTCTTGGTTGTCCTTATCATCACAACTTTATTCTTTCTATCATAAGTTATTTCTTGTATGTCAACGACCTCGTCTACTGGCTCCAAAATCTGTTGATCTCCCTAGGTCAGAGTGTTGCCTAGGCTCCCTGCCGTATTTATGTGTTCTATGGATGACTCTTGTAGCTCTTTAGCATGGGGAACTTCTATATGTCTTGGTGACTCGACCTCCTGTTGGGGTTTGTCGAATGATGGAGTCTCAAATTTAGATGGGGAGAGGGGGAAAGGATCAACATTACTGGAGGATCATCCATTGAGATGCTGATTTATGATCACCGCGTTTCTTCTTTATGTTCACCAGAGCCCAACTCCTCCTTGGAGCTAGCCATATTAGGTTGAATTCCTGACTGGTTGAGAAATTCAATGTCCAACATGATTTCTTCCTTTTCGTCTCCTTCTTGGGGAATTTAGGTCAAATCTTTGGGAGTTAGAGAAGATGTTTCCCCTGGTTCTCCCTCCTCTGTGATTGGTATTGGGGTTATGAGTGAAATATCTGAGATTTCCTTATTGTCATATATGGTAATTAGGTCTATGATGAAATTGGAAATATCTGTCCCACTTGATGTTCTTGTTTTCCCCAATTGTGCTGTAGAAGCAATCGACGACCTTGTTTGTTTTTTCATAATGCTTATTTTTTCTAGATGAGCGGTCTCCTATAATGGAATTGTCTCTATGCCATTTAACTCTTCTTCGATATTGATTGTGTTGACTGGGATGACCCTTAAGGGTTCTGTCAAAGGGTCAAGCAGGGGGTCATTTTCAAAACTTTATATGACTCTTTGGGCTTCTTCTAGCAACAACATCCCTCTCCTCGGTGCCTTTGTGGCTTCTATTGCTCTATTTTATTCCTTGACCCTGAGGGATTCTTGAGTTGTTTGTTATATCGTTTCCACCTGCTCATCCATTGTCATCACTTTAAATCTCAACATATTGGGATTATCCTTTCTCTGGAGCACCTCCTCCCAGTCCCGAGCACCCTCTGTAAATATATCATCTTCAAAATTATCGTGGGCATAGACCAGCAAGAATATACCTATGATACATGCTGGGGTACTAGGATCTTTGGGTCATGTTTGAAAAATCAGCTTGTGGGGAATTTATAATCCAACTGGCTCAAACCCTCTTGTTTTGCTTGTGTAGTATATTTCACAATGTAAAAACCTACATGAAATCCATAGGGTATGAATGCTCTATTTTTGTCTTTTACTAGAATGACATTATATCCTTGAAGAATGGTTTGATAACAAATTTCTCCCATAATGAGCCGGTCTAGGAAATGAGTGGGGAGTAAATGTGGAGTGCCAGTGGCTGCAAACACTCTGATGTAGGTGGTGGCTTCTTCGAGGTACCAGTGGACTACTTTTGAAATCATTTTCTTGGCTACTGCCGTAAGCCTTGGGCATTCTTTATTAAAAAGAATGAAATATAATAGAGCTATAAATTCATCACATATGAGGGCATAAGATTTCTTGTACATGTTATCCCACAAAATGATGAAATAGACATGCACGGGTAGCTCAACAACATGCCAGATTAGATTCATGCTTGCGAAGAGGTTCCTTGCATAGATCACGTCCAGTAAGGATGATGCCATGTTGAAAGGTGGCATTTCTTCATCCTTTGGCGTATAGGCTTGTAGTATGTTGGTGCTCAGTTGTTTCAAAATGATCGATCCCTAGTTGAAGCTACTCCAAAGATTTCCACAGTGTACGCTAGGGGCATCCAAGCTTCTGAAAAATTGGTACAATTCCTTTCCCCATATAATCGATAGATCAGATCCATCAGATAAATATATGGTTCTATAAGATTGGTTGTACCGTACCATTCATTGCTCCTTTTTGTAAACTTCTTACCCTCTTTCCACCATGAGGCCATCAACCTGCTGGTGTCATGGAACTCATAGAATTTTACCACAAAATCAGTATTCAACCTTTCTTCCGAGTCTTTGGGTTTACAGTATTTTTGGACCTCTATTGGGAGAAAAACCGTAACACATATGTCATTGTCATCATTTACCACTCATTTTCTCGCATCCGTGTAGTTGATTATCCACCTGATAGTTTCAATGCAAGGTAAGACCGAGGTGCGACAGGCTACCATGTGTAGGTAGGATCGCCGAATGTTCGAGAATACTTGGTCATCGAGCATTCTAACATCCAGATCACCGTGTGGTGTAAACTCCAGGTAATCATCCTAGCTGATTATATTAAACAAATATCCCCACTGTGGGAGAAACACTCTCGATCCAGTACTTGCCTCTGTGTTGTCAAATGCAGGAGGTTGGGAAAAAACCTTTTTGGTAGATGTTTGGATGACTGGCTACACTTTAGTGGAAAAATATAGTTGTCTAGCAATGTTGGGTGAAGATCCTTCACCGACCTCCGCTTCTTTCAGTTTTGGTGCTCTCAGTGAGCTCCTGGTCGGTGGCTTCCTTGGAGGCATTTTCCTACACAAAGAACATAATGAGATACCGACTTGTAGAAATGATAATGAAAAATAAACAATTGAGAGTATCGAAATGATACAGACGGTTCATACCTCTCCTTCACATAAGCTTAACTTGGTTTAGAATTCTGAAAATCGATTATGAGCTCTTGAATCACTTCCTCGCTCCTTCTACTGCTCCGACAATGGAAGACTTGGGTACTGAATGTTGCGTTCGATTTTTTTTTATAATTTAAACATGGAGCATACTTACCTTTTCGTGTCAGTTCTTGAATTTAGGACGTAAATGCAGTCTGCACAATCCATCACCAAGATTTGAATCATGCTCGGGATTAAATGCAATCGCAAGATGGCGGCACATGAGCGGATACTACGTATTTCATCGACACTTTCAAACTCCTATTATTTGGTCGGCATGTGGGTTAGTAATGTGTGTTAATAAACACATTTATTTTCCTATTAAGTAGAAAAATCCGACATTATTTTTCATCGAATACGTCTCATCCTACCGTCGATGTCCTATCAATCTGCTGGTTTGAACAAGTGGATCGACGTCAACGATTTTCTTAGAAAACATTCGTTAATGTCTCTTTTAGCGAAAGCTCCAATGTTGAACTAGACTGTCGTACAATGTTGACCTGGATATGTTGACCTGGAAGGGCGATCTTGACACATGGAGTTTGATTTTGGCTCCTCCATTAAAAGTTTCTTTGGAATCAAGGATTTTCTTTAGACACGGCTCTAGGAACCTTAGCCTATCCCATGGATGACGACGACATGTCGAGGATCGATGATCGACGAGACTCTATGTTTATTACTTTGTGATTTCCTCCCTTGGAGTTTGTCGATTTCGAAAATGTATTATGGACCAACAATTGGCGCTTGACGTTGTGTCGAAGTAAAAATTGTCGCAGTTTAAGATTTTCTTCGGATATCATTGACCTTGAATGTATAGACGATCAGTGTTAGGTTTGTCGATGTTAAAATTTTCCTTTTCGTACTTTCCCGATTCTGATGATACATCGACGATCAACGATCGACACTTATCATTGTCATATGGTCGATTTTACTGTAGAGATCACGCCGATGTTGATATTAGGTGCATGACTCAAAATTTTAGTCGTGTATACTTAGTTAAACAAAAAAATTCTAATTTTTAGAAGAGAAGTTAGTCTGTTCAAAAATTCCAAACCAATCCGAATGTGATTGATGATAAAACAAAGGAACAAAAAAATTATTCATCCCCACATAGCTGACTCAATTCAGAAAAAGAGAAACAAAAACAAAGTGGTACCCAAAAGATAAAATTTTCACAAAACTTTTAGGGTGTGTTGAGTGCTCAACATATCCTTTCATAGGTTTTGGTAAACCCTAAAGGCCTAGCTATGGGGGGAGCATAAAGCTCAAAAGGAATCGTAGGTTTAAGTTGCGATTGCTTGCTTAAATACATATGACCTTTGTAGAAAATATCATCATTGTGCCAAGAGTACCCTGAAGAAACTAGAGAATTGTCTTGCAATTTTTGGATTAGGCAAGAAATTTTGGGGTCTTGTAGCCAGTCCTAGCGAACATCTTTGAGACAGTTTGGTACAATGAAGGAGAGAGAAAAGAGGGACCTTTGTTCTTCATACTTCTTGGAAAGAGCGTTAGAAACCACATTTTATTTTCCCTTCTTGTAAATGATCTCATAATCATACCGAAATATCTTAGTCACCCATTTTTGTTGCTTTGGGGATGGCATTCGTTGTTCTAGAAAATACTTGAGGCTTTGATGGTCTGTTTTAATTTTGAAGTGTTTCCCTAATAGAGGTTTTGCAGCTACATCGTGATGGTGAGTAGTATTCGGGAGTCTGAGCCTTCCACTTTTGAGGAGGCCACTAGTAGACAGGTATAGAGAGATGCCATGATGGAAGAGTACAATTCCATCATGAAGAACGATGTCTGGGAAGTTGTTCCTAGACCTGAGGGGAAGTTGGTGGTGACTTCCAAGTGGCTCTACAAGCTAAAGCATGCTGCGGATGGCAGCATTGAGAAGT